>JAZEWT010000014.1:17615581-17643216 GCA_036362905.1 Mordacia mordax | reverse complement strand
AACCACTGAGCCACCGCGCCGCCCATATTATAAGCATCTTTCTCCTTATTTGAAAATCATATTTCACAGTGCCTTTCACCACCTATAACGGGGTACTCCTTTGTGAGTAACTTTTGAACCGGTTGGTGCTCTTTGGGGCTTTGCGTTATGTATTCCTCCGATGTTTATTAATTTAATGACTCAATGCAGTATGTTCTCACACTGAGCCACTACATTTAGCTGCAAAGGCATCAGCACATATCCTGTTTTAGAAGGAGGCCGTAGGGTATGCCTGTATTATGTGCGCGATCAGTTTGACCTCGATACGAGCACATGACGACCTGCTCTGGCAAATTGTTCTGGCATGATGACCATACATCTTGGCCAACATCCACACCCCCCCCCCACCTCTAATGGATGGGGCTTTTTGAAATGATTTGGACCCCACTGGCAACATGGATTAAATTTCCTATTGGTCACGCGTTAAATTCAAATTGGTCACACGTGGAGCCAAGGTGAGTGCACCGCCCCCATATCAATCTGCCCTCTCTACTCGAAATAATGAAATACCTGGTCACGTTTTCTCCAGCGGTGCCACCAGATGCACTGTACACTTATCCACAATTGGAAAAACAATACAATGCAGTGGAATTGATAGGCCTGTCTGACTGCTTTGGTTATATTTTGTATCTATCGCTTTTTTGTTCATCCTACAGTATAATGGAAAGTGGGACCGCTTTAAAGCGAGAGAGGATAGGAGCTGATGGAGGTGATTGGAAAGCCTATCTTATCTTTACTGTACTGAAAATATCTATGCATTCGAAATGCGTTCACATTACAAAACAAAGCTTTCTTAAACCAACACAGAGCCTCGCAATCGTTGAGGTTTTACATCTTCTTTGTAAGGGTGACCCAGTTTAAGCATGTCTTTAAGAAAGTCTTAATTACAAATCATTGAAAATGCTTTAATTAAGAACAGGACTGCATTATTGACTTGCTCGGGGAGAGAGAGAGAGAGAGCGCCCTTCACTTTCGTGTGCCAGTGCAGAAGCGTTTTCAGGATTCACTTGTACACTTGTGTCCATGGGAATGGGACGTCGCAAGAATTCTGGTGTAGACTGGCTTCGACAACGACCAGATTGTTTGTGATTGTTTGTGTAAGCCAAGCCTGCATCCTGCACTAATTGTGCCAAATAACAAGCACATGTGCTAAAGAGAGTGCGCCTTACAGGTTGTTCACGAGTGTCTTGCGTCACAAAAGAGAAACCTTTGTGAGTTTTAGACAAGTTAATTTTAATACTTGTAGTAAAATCGCATTCGTTTGCAGCTGTGAAAATGTGCTGTTTTAACGTGTAGTCATGCCGATTTGTCTTTCTTTATCATTGTTACTGTGAGTCATCGATATGCATGCATATCACAGTCATTACGTCGTTCATAAACTATATTTTCCATCAGGTATTCGTTTCCAACAACCGAACGGGATGCAACCTTCCTCTGCCTGATGTGACCAATGCTCCCCGTCTCGTGCTGCCATTGTCTTCTTCCCTCGCACTAATCACATCGCTTCGTCTCTGGTGCTGCTCATTCCTTTCAGACGTGTTCCTTATTTTGACTGTCATTCATTACCAGTCTTGTCCTTTGGCCAGCACCATTCCTTACAGCAATGTCCTTGCCATGCACGTGTTTTGCTGAACCATGTGTTTCTTTCTGTCTTTCAGCGAAATTCCCAGCAGCATGCCTCTTCCCGTCCTTCGTTGTAAACGCATCAGTTGGCAGTGTCCACGTGTCCAATCTTAGTCGTAGTGGTTAATATTTACCGATTGACATCATTCATCGAGGCATATTTGAATGTTGCTTTTAATGATGGCAGTTTTTCAAAAGTACTTCTTCATCCAGTGTAACCTCACCTCTTTATCACATAATTTTATTCACTGTCCACAATAGTTTGTTTCTCTTTCCGTGCTGTTTATTACAATGCTTGTTGGTTTAACGCAATTGGAATCCATGGCATTTAAATTCGGTTACAGTTAAAGTCCCTTTTTTGTACCGATATGAGAGAACTCAGAATGGTCAATTTATCTGTGTTTCATCGGTGCATTTTACTCCTATTATCTGGATAAAACAGCAATTATAAATGTGGATATTAAAATGACTACCGCAAGACCACTTCTGGATCAGTTTTGGATCAAACCCAGAGATACATATTTTTACAATTATGTTACTTTACTGTGATTTCTGAGTCATCTCTGTTATCTGCAGTAGCTGAAAAAATGAAGAATGTGTCATCACTGTCAGTACTGTTATCGGGACTTGAGTGGAGATAGTAAGATGAATGACAATTCAAGTGACATACGGTACTGTTACACTTCTAAGACAATTCTCGCTGGGTTCACGTGACGATAAGTGTGGGTTTTATGACACATTT
Source organism: Mordacia mordax (assembly GCA_036362905.1). Classification (NCBI taxonomy): domain Eukaryota; kingdom Metazoa; phylum Chordata; class Hyperoartia; order Petromyzontiformes; family Petromyzontidae; genus Mordacia; species Mordacia mordax. The sequence goes on along the minus strand of JAZEWT010000014.1, from coordinate 17,640,812 downwards.
GCCATCACTTGCACGTTACGTCTACTGTCGGTGATGGATGAGAATATCTGCCAAAACGTCATCGGAGGCTGTACTATTCTTTACCAAGGAGTGGCATAATACGTGCAGTGGGTACTCGGGAGGTTTAAAAAATCGGTTTCGCCAAAAAACATCACCGCAACCCTCAAACACGTCAAAATGCCTTTTTTTATCCAAACTCCGCCCTTTAACACAATGTAACTGAGTGCGCGTGATGGTGTTTCAATAAAGAATATTCGCTGAGCAAGCAGTGCGATGCAATAAGCAGATTGGCACATCACGAAATTTCGTGGCGTACCATCAGTAATGAGAATAGTCACTGTTTTTCGTACGTGAACTGCATTGGTTTTGCATCATCGCCTTTCTAGCAAGTACGTTCCATTTTATTAGCCATGTGTATCTGTCCGCATGTTCTGTGCTGAAATGCGTGCGTCAACATACCATGACGTTGAAAGGAATTCTCCCAGCAGGGATAACCCTGGACATTCTCTGATGATTGTCCTGTGACTAAGATATCTGTTGCCATGCTGTGTACGTGAGCATTTGTATCGTCGTGTATGTGAACTAGTTTCTTTTTCACTAAAGCATCTGCATGAAAATACATATTCTACTTTCTGGTTAGGAATGATACACTATCAGTACAATACACGCCCGCTGTTGTTCATTGCGAACGCACTTTGTACATGTCACATGTAATGCATTGCACTGTTGTGTATGTGTGTTTCAGAATTGCTTCCAAAAAGCTGTTCTTTTTTCAGGATAACCGCATCGAGTATTTCCCCCAATGTTTTACGTGTCACGTTAAAGGGATCCTCAGGCAAATGCTCGACATGGCTATCCCAAAAAAACGGCTTTGTCAAGCAATTATCTTACATCCATCTCTGAATTTTTACATCTACATATGTACGTTTTATACGAATAAGTCTTAAGTAAATCCATTGTTGTAATGTGTGTGCACAAAACACAGTTTATTTTGTATCTTTCTCAATGGCGTTAAGAGCCACGGATTTGTTTTGTAGAATGTGTCATCTCCAGATACTTGAATTCTACTGGGCATGTAATTAACTTCGTCTTGTGATAGTTGAAATGTGAAAAGTCACAGTGGTTTCCTGCTCATCTCCTGTTTGCAGCCCTGAGCCAGTGATGGAAATTTCACAATCCTGTGGCCGGGCGGTGAGTCTATCGTGAATCAACCCCCAACACGGATTGAACTACATATACAATACTCATATACAATTGACTGCCCCTATTCGACGGTTTGTTTATTTTAATATCCCAACCCATCGTATAAGTTGAATTCATTTCCTGTCCATTTTTCACGCTCCTCTCGCACGTATCCTCCGGCGCGGTGCGGCGGCGGTGCCGCCGTAGTGAATTTGTGTCGGTTGTTTTAATTAGCGCTGTGTTTTTGGTGGTTCGTGTTTGTGCACGGGCTCGCGCGGAGCACCGCACGCGAGTGAGGAGAATGCTAATCGCTAGATTTTACCCTCTCAGCTTAAATGTTCCTCCTCTCTCACGGGCCTTTCCAAGCGCACGGGGTTCACAACCCCAGAGAGACGTGCGTAGCTCAAAGGGTCGGCGAGAGATGATTTACGAGTACGGAATACAAAATAACCATTCTCATTAAAAAGCCAGAAACCACTGAATAATACAATAAATGGTATCCTTAACCCCTTGGCACATTACAGGCCAATTTGTGCTGGTGCGTATTCCAAAGGCATGGCAATTAACATATTGATTTTTTCTGCTTGGAAGTAATTTCAGAATATTCTCATGCAGATAATTTCATTGTGGGTTTGCCTGATCAAAACTAAATCTGGGAACATATTATTGGAATTTCCCAAACCCACCATTCTTACTAAACACGTTTTTGTACGGAACACACTGTCCCCTGTTTACGCCTCATAAATAAATCTTATTTTTTCGTGTTTATTCCAAAGCGCATCGTAATGATAAATTAGACACATTGTTGCTTTTGAAAAATAGGTGTCTGTAGAATGCATGCTTGCATCGTTTCTCAGTGACTGCTGTCATTATTCAAATTTAAAGGATTTGTACATAATTATAATACAGTGCCGTGGTCACTTTTCAACAAACGTGCACGGTGTTTGCATTGCAATTGTGTTCCCATTATAATAATAATTGCATTTCTATAGCACGTTTCACCCGAGGGTCACAACGCGCTGCACAGAGCTGCAAAGAGACCGGCACGTCAACAACGAGATAAGAATGGCAAATCAGCAACAATAACGTTTTTTTATATATATATATATGTGATGCATGGTCCAAGTCCTAGTCAGCAACCGCATGTTCTATTTACTAACCATGCTGAAATGTTATGCACTGCGTACACAAAACATATTAAAAACATCCCTTTACAATTTCCCATATCACGCAGATGTAGCAAAAGTCTAATCTATACTGGGTTCTATAGACTTATATAGGCTAAATTACATATTTAACGTACATACGTGTGTGTGTATAAAAGTTATGGTAATGTACGTTTAGCTGTAGACCTGGCGTAAGATTCCTTTTTCAATCGCTATACGCACATCATTTCACTTGCCGGTCGCCTTGGCGATATTTGGACATTACGCGTTTGTATGTTAGAAGGTCTCTGCCACTGCTTTGAAGCCGACCTAATGGAAACATTGCTGGGGAGTACAACCGCCAAGATATTTGTCTAACTGCTTTAAGGCTGAAATCGAAGCGACGGTTGTAACGAGACTTTGTGCTGACCAGATCTTGGTACCTGCAATTTGCCAAATGTCAGTCCAAGCAAAATCAAGTACAGCTTGCAAACCCCCTTCATCAAATGTCTTCCTTGTGTTCCACGAAGCGCTTGCAGGTGAAACAGTTAATCCCTGTGTGTACATTCATATTTCCAGGGCTCTTTTCCTGCCCCGTTCATCTCATGCCATCTGCAGACTGCCCTCTAACCCAGGGCAGCTGGTTTGCCACAGGCAGCCTTCAGGGGCCACTACACATTGTTAGCGGGTAGGACTCTATTTTAAATTCAGTGACCCACTTCGAACGAAACACACTTGTGACCAGTTGGGACGTAGTTACGGCTCTAGAACAGCTGTTGTCCAGTTCCTCGAATGATTTAAACCTTTTACGGTTTATTGTGGGGTTCAATTGAAAACCAACCATGTTTGTTTTTGAACCATGTGTGCCACATGTGTATTAATTCAAGACTACATATCACACAGTGCACAATTACGTGGCATTCATGTGACCATGTTTAAACCATGAGGACTTGTTATTCCTTGTCTGTTTACCCCATGGGTTTAAAGTACTTAATGTATTTTATGCAACTGTTCTGTAACGGAACATTTTGTATGAAATGTAATAAATTAGCACATTGTGCTATAAAGTTTTTTTTTCGCATTCAAGATAAATAAACACTTGTCAAGATTTAGGTGTTCAGAATACGGGGGATCAAACAAAGTAGGCAGAATGTTTTTGATTGATTAGATATTCTGCCAAGCTAAGTGGAGCAACTTATTTATGGTCAGATTGAGTCATTTTTACTTATTAATGCAATGCTTTTGGGCATATGTTTGTAAAAAAAAAATCCCCACATACTTTTGGCTTAAATGTATTTTTTTAATCAGAAGGGGGTGGGGGTAAGTTGTGGTCAATGTTAGATTATTATTGCGTCAACATCTACTTGTGTTTATCATTGCAATGCAGAGGTCATTGCTATAAACATTGCAGCTAAGTACACATCCAGTGTTGCAACAGTGTCCCAGTAAGAAACATTGAAAGGCATGTTTGTCCCACTGCCATGTCAGGTTAGATTTGTCTTGGTTTGGGTGGGCTTATCTACTCCATTGTGCTAATGCCCAGAGCAGCAGATGCTATTGTCTATGTAAAGGTCTTTTATGTCTCAGGCTATGCTGGCTGGTTCCTGCACTTTCCCTGCAAGTTTTTGACGCTTGTAAACAAACGCAAAACATTTTACAAGTGGTCTGTTGCTCTATTTAAGAGTGGCAAAATGAGGCGAGGATATTAGAGGGATGTAGATTTGGAATTATGATTTTTGTTTTCTATTACAGTAACCAATAATGCTTTTATTTGCTTGCCACAATTGAAACCGTATAGCATCAGACCTTTGCCGCATTTTTATGTTTTGTGTTTACTCAATTTCCAACATATAAATCGGCTTTTTGTGCAGTCCCATTGGGGTTAAAGAATACAATACAAATCACCACGGTTGTCGGATGAGTTCATGCTTATACACGTAAGGGATTTGTTTTTTATCATATGGGCCATGACGCTGGAGGTTAATTCGCTTGCTTAGGCTCCACGCGTGTTGCCATCTTGAAATTCCACAGTCGCTGGCAGCTTGTGTAACTTGCCGCGCTCTGCCGCAGACGATTCCGTGAACGAAAAAAAATATTATCCCAAGTCCTCTGCCATCTCTTACATTGCCATCTGTGTTGCCAGTCAATAGAATGAGTGGATGCAGCGTTCAAGATTGAATGCAAATTTGCCCAAAAACCTTTTTGTGCAAAGTAAGCTCGAAACAGAGACGCGGAGTATTCAAACCGGCGCTTGATTATTTTACGCTTTTTTTCTGCTGGCAACCACGTTCAAATTCCACAGCAGGAGGTTGGCATTCAGAGACAACCTTTGACCCCTGCACGTTTTGACCTATAATAGCCATGCTCGTAGCTTTACATTAATATGAGAGTACACAGAATGCAGAATGCCACTTGAGGGTTGGCCCCAATATACTGGCGAGGGTCGGCTGCAATATTTTCTCAAGATTTTTCTAAAGTTCTAACTTAAATGTGTTTGCCAGGTGTATATTCTATTTCAGATAGTATCATTGGTACCGAGTTTATTTACTGGATTCAGATGTACACAAGGCAATGCATTGGGCTAGAGTTAATTTTCGGGAAAAAAAGTTCAGAAAAGAAACAAAGCAGTTAAGCAGATTTTTTTTACTTTTAAATAATGCCTTATGTTTTATTCTGTGTTAGTCCACTGCTAGAAGAAGCCCCCCCCCCCAAACCGTGTCAGTCATTGGGTTAGTTTTACCATACTTCACACGTCTGATCAGTGTGGGTTGCTTACAAGTGGTGTCAGGAATGGTTCAGATGTCACTGACCACTGATCCTATTCATGGCTGGGAATCAAACTCAGGTTGCTAGAGTCAGTGTTCTGCTGCTGAAGCTGCTGGAAACGTGATCATTATTATACCGTAATACTTCACTCAGTACGGTAATATAAATATTACCACCTTCTGTAATTTTATGTTATCATGCAGTGTTGATGATGATCGTATTTAATATTTAATTGCATTCGTTAAGTTGTCCATATCGTTGCTTACTTGCAAAACTTGAGTATTCCCACTGATGTCCTTTTCAAACACGTATTGGCTCATTCCATGCCAGTGACATAATCGTATTTACTCCCTCAATTCCACGCAGGTCCTCTTGAATTATACGAGTGCTCCCATTGCACCGTTTAGTCTTTGTTGTACACCAATGAGTAAACAAAGATAGCCAGTAAGATAATAAGTAGCATGATTACAGAAGGAAGGAATCCTATGAAGGAGAATCTCAATGCTTGTGTCGGCGAGTGGTGGCTGCTATCTCAGCTGTACTACAAGCTCCATCATAATGGTTGTATGCCAGTCCATGTCTGGTTGAGATAAAACCAGTGGCTGGTGGTGTCTGAACCAGTTGTGGGCTATTCCTAGGTCTCCTTGGCTTTGGTTGAGTCCCTCGGCATCATTGCAGTGGAGACAAAGATAGCCACATTTGGTTACAACCAAGCTTGTCTATCTTTGTCCGATGCCAACCTTGACAGGTGTTCACTGTGCATAAAGGATTAAGTGCCATTAGAGTCTGTAAGGCAAAATGTAATTTTATTTTAATAACATATATTTATTCCCATTGTGCCCTTGGCTTCATGTCATCAGACAATGAAGGGCTCATTCTGAACTCTGCAGCCAGCAGAGCATTGCCCTGTGTCCAGAGAGAATGGTGCTGGAATGTAACATGATAGAACTACTTTTCAAGTGACTTCATTGACTTCGAGGTACCAATTAAATTTCCATAAAAAGATTGTTAGTCGCATGGCAAATAAATGAAACCTTTAAGTCTCAGCTGAAATTAACCAAATTTAATAACAATCCAGTAAGCTGATTAGTGTTTTTATTGTTCATGCATTGGTGACTGGACTGAAGCCATCAACTCCCTATACTTGAGAACCATGGTCTCATCACGGGTGGCAGCCCTGTATTTAAACCCATAATATGAACCGTACCGAGTTAGTGCTCTGGCACGTGAACCTTTCCCGACCATCTCCTAACTAGAGGATCTCTGCGCTTGTGTGTGTGTGTGTGTGTTTCCCCACTCTCAGCGGAGAGCGGGATGGCCTACTTCTGCCTGCTGTGCGGGAAGCGGCTGCAGACCCAGAGCTCGTTGCTTCAGCACATGGAGGTGCATGCGGGGGCACACGAATACGTGTGCGGCGAATGCAACCGCACCTTCCCCAGCCACTCCACTCTGAAGCGGCACCTGCGCTCGCACACCTGTAAGTTTTGTAGTCGTCCCCTCGTCAATGGAACTCGGTGGGGTTGTATTAAGCGCTCATTCCGAGATGTAAAGTTACCCTAAATGCATGGGTTTTCACAGCTAGGGTTATAATTCGTAGTTGATATTTTGCTGGGTTAGGCCATGTAAATGATCTATCGAAATTCGTATCGTTGAATTCTTTCCACCACCCGACATAAAAATGCGTAATTAAATACAACTATAAATAACTTGTCAATTTTCATGTTGGCTCAATAAAACTTTGAAAAAAATGCAGAATGCCAGATAACAAAATGTCGAACTTCTTGCATTTTTCGTCTAATGTCCTGATGATGCTTGACTTGGTCTTTAGCAAAATGTCTCATTTACTTGCTATATGAACTGATACAATATTATTTGAATTGTTAAACGCTTGTACACAACGTAACAATTGAATTTGTTTTGCTATATCGGGTGGTGGAGTGTCTTGATAACACAGTTTTAGCCAGATCATTGTGAACTATCCCATAAAGCTATGAACCAAGCTGGGATAGTGTTTATGTACTTGTGTAGGTAATCCAATGTTGGAGATGACCCAACATTGTATTTGACGTTGATGGTACAGGTAAGTGATTGTGAGCATTGGTTTTTATTTTGGTGTTATTTAGGCTTTAAATGCATGCAGTGGAAGAACATATGAAACGTTTCCAAAGTGATCTCACAGATTTTACCAAGTGAATTCTGAATGCAAGCTTTTCATATATGAATGTCTATAAACATCGCACCTCTACCAATATATATTTTCAGATTCATTATTCGTTCTTGAAATTTATAACGTCTTGAGATAGCTTTGTTTTGTTCGTATTGAGTTACATTTTCATCATTGTACTGATGTATGCTTGCACAGCTCGATGTATGAGAATTGCCTTATAAAGCTGTTCTCTCTGGACAGCTGTGTCGAGCATTCCCTCTCCGTATCGCGCTGTTTCGCCTCCCAAGTTGAAGGCATCTTAATAATAATAATAATTGCACTTCTAGAGCGTATTTCACCCGAGGGTCACAAAGCGCTGCACAGAGCTGAACTTAAGGTGTGAATGGAAATGCTGTTATGAAGGGAATGCTCACCACGGCTATCCGAAGAGAGCAAGTTCTAAAATCAGTATTCAGTATTTGTCATTGTAGCATTACAATATGTTTATGCTACACATGCTATTGAAGAGGCCCTATTCACATTGCCCATTATTAATAGCTCTATAGTGTCTGTGTCGAGAACTAAACATGTCATACCCATGTGGCACGGTCCCGATATGTTTGTGTGTAATGAGGTGTGTATGTGACACTGAATATAGGCTTAATATTTCTATATAACTCAGTCATGCTGTTCAAGCACATTGCCTTAAAAACCGCTTGTCTGTATTGCATTAGCGGGCATGCATTCATTGCAGTGATTGTTTGGCACGAGGCTATGTTAGAAAACCCATTACCTTAAAAATAGTTTTATCAACGTTTATAAATATTTTTACAGAAATGTATGCAGTATTTTCAAAAGTTGTGCAGAGAGCCACACGTTTTAATAATAATGCACTTTCACCGCAAAGTAAATATTTTCATATTGGAGAAAACATCGCAGTTACAGGCATGCATAATTAAATTTACAAGCACACATGCTTTTGCATGCCATTTCCAAATATCTCTGAAACCCTTTCGTTGCCGCAGAATGTATTGGCACATCATATTGTGGCACACGCATATTGATTTACGAGCCACATATGTATATTAATAGTGATGGATTTGCTGAGTGCATGGCATGCTACTTTAGTGTACTTTTTTATCCTGAGTTTGTCCTACATGAATGATCCGTTATCAAATAAGAATGGTGTGTATTTTGGTGCAGTTATCTAACAGTCACATAGTACGCTGCTGCTAATACTGTTAAAAATAAGGAAGAAATTGTGATTCTTTCCTTCATGCAGGAATGCTTACTATTTTAATATGGATGAAGCTATGCAATCTGCTCGTCTCGCTTAAAATAACTGGTGCCCACCTCTCTAAAAAGTGTGCTAAAATTAGATTTCATTCCCAGAGGATGTACATTTTGATTTTAGAATTTTTCCTTACGAAGCAAAGCCTCACTGAGTCTCAGGGTTCTGGATCAGAATGACGTTGTGTAATGGGCAATGATTGCTCTGCATATTTAAATTGAGAGATGCTTCAAATTTGACATTTTAACTATGATACCAGCACACAATTGCTGCTTTTTGTGAATGATGTCATGGGATCTTAAATGCTCACTGTGAAGCAGACCGCATACATTTTGTCCAGTTATTAAGTTATTATGCAGTATTAATCAGGGCCGGCTGTATTCTATTTGTGAAACTCTGCAACAAGTGGCAAATGCTATCCATGTCAACACTCAAATATAATTGGTAGGCTTCCTTATTTTGATTAAAATTTAAAAGTCAACAAAAAACTACTGCATTTGGCATATTATGGCTCTCTTGCACATGTTACATTTGACTATTTGTTGAAGAGTGCCACATCTCTTGCCAACTAAAGTTTTTGTTTAAAGGAAACATTCCCTTTTTCAAAATACTCAGAAAAATATACGGTTTACAAACCAATTTACAAGCGTCTGAAGCAGAGTACATAAAAAAATAAAATTGTTATACTGAAAGAGCAAAAATTGCATCGAGTTCCCGTTAATTTGTTATGCAGCTCGTCATGTCAGCCTGACCTCGGTAATTAGAACAAAGAAAATAGCATTAAGGTGCACAAATGGTCTGCAGACTGGGAACAGAACAGTCTGTCTCTCACTTGTTAAATTTAACTCACGTTCACGGTGACAGCTGTGGAATAGTTGCAGCGAAGGTGTTGTGGATGGGAAGACCTATGGCTAATTACCCATGGTTAACTACTCACACAGAGCACATGCCAGCCAGCATCCTGCACATTTTACATAAAAAGATTTTTTTTAAATCGAAGGTTATTACAGTTTTTTTTATTTCATGGAATTGCTTTTACCACCTGGCCTTGATTTGTCTTTTTGTGTACACGGGTTTACATATTATGTTGATTTGTAGTCAAGGAATGCCTGCTAAAAAAACACAAATTAAGTACAGATATAACCAGAATCATGCCAATGGAATGGACTCGTAAGAAGATTTTGTCCTAATGTAATTTGGCATGGTTTATTGTTTAACTTTTTCTGTCATGAGGAATGCTGATGCAGCAACGCTAAGGTTTGTTCCTTGACAATTACATATATTTACCTTTTCTTTGAAGTGTAGATTTATTTTGTATCGCTTTGTATTGGATCTCTAAAAGTGTATTGGCATCATGTAGTGTGGATAGATAGGGATACTTATATTTTGCTCCGTTACAAATAGGCTTTGCCAATAGAGCTTCCTATTATTCCTTATTTAACATTTATATACTCAGGTAATCCTCACTGTGTTCATGACTTTTTCATGAAGGACCTCACAGGTTTCACAGTGTGTAACAGTTTAGTGGAGAAATCCATTGGTAGCTCAAGTGAGCTTGTACTTCTTAGTCTTGGCTAAAATCTGGGCACATATCTGTAAACAAAACAGCGTAAAGGTACTAGTTTTATGTAGGTGTACAGGTTCCTAACGATGCACTAAACAAACTATTGGCATATGGTCAAGCGTCGGGCATAAACAAAGTTAAATCCAGCACTGACATTGCACGTCAAACGGGTTTATTGTGCATATTTTTTAAATTATTCTATAGCACAGCATGAGAAGTCCTTTATTCGGCTGTACATTTTACAAAATAGGCTGCAAAATTGTTCAACTGCCAATTTATGCAACGGTTACTCTCGGCGCCCATTCAAATAACACCGCGCATTGCTCTCTCCTGGCGATGATCGGCATTGCGTGGAGGTTCAAACACCGTTGTGTAACCGCTTTCTCTCCTGGTCCGTTGCTGTTGTAGCTGGAGAACACCCGTACGAGTGCGAGTTCTGCGGCAGCTGTTTCCGCGATGAGGCCATCCTTAAAAACCACAAGCGGCTCCACACGGGGGAGAAGCCATACGAGTGCAACGGTTGCGGCAAGAAGTTCAGCCTCAAGCATCAGCTGGAGACACACTACAGAGTGCACACCGGTAATGTGGTCACACCGCTTGACATTCTTTGCCTCCATCCATCCATCTTCTTCCGCTTATCCGGTGCCGGGTCGCGGGGGCAGCAGTCTAAGCAGCGATGCCCATGCCTGGAACACTTCCCTAGGGAGGCGTCCAGGGGGCATCCGAATCAGATGCCCAAGCCACCTCAGCTGACTCCTCTGACTCCTCTCGATGTGAAATTCATTCTTTGCCTCCCTTTTATGAAAATGGCAACGCAAGATATGTGGCCGTGTGGGTGTTGGCGCCGTCGACGCCGTGAGGCTTTGTGGTCGCGCACCGTAGAGTGCTCTAATGTGTCTTTTTTGGACGTTGTGCCACACGTTTAATTTGGCGTGATGAAGAAGCTTCCTGAGAAGATGTGGTGCCAAACCTCGGAGCACCGTGACCAACGACACCGCAATCCGAAAAACGCGTCATGAGAGCCGTTGCGTAACCGAGGCCAATATTCAGCCTCGTATGTTCTCGTTTTCAACAACTCACAATTTCTTTTCATCATCATCATCATCATATATCGCAACCTTGTGCTGGAGGGGTTTGTAGGTTCCAATGAACCCCTGAGCGATGTCACCTGAATTCCAGCACTCATGGTAGGGTCTCCCTTAGTGAACAAGTCCGGGGTAGGTTTCCAGACATATAATGATTTGAAGACCCTACGACTAAAGGAAGTTGGTGTCGGGAAGAGCTTCTGGCCGTAAAAGTTTTCTCCAATGGAAACTGGCCAATCCAGGTAACCCTGGATATCGGCCATTTAAACTGGCAACACAAACATACTCATATCACCCGGCGTCCACTACTGGATTAGAGTTCTCGCCATTCCATACCCATCCCGCACAGTTCTGCGTTGCCACAAAATCGGTCAAATGCCTGTAGACGCAATGAATGTGAAGTAACGAAAGACAAAGGTGTTAACTGTCTGCCACATGTTCCCACCGTGTCACAACTCCCTATTTACCCTTCCCACCACTGGTGCAGGCGAGAAGCCGTTTGAGTGCAAGCTGTGCCACCAGCGCTCCAGGGACTACTCAGCTATGATCAAGCACCTGCGGACCCACAACGGCGCGGCGCCATACCAGTGCACCCTCTGCCTGCAGTTCTGCAGTAGCCTGGCTGGCATGCAGAAGCACATGAAGGCCCACCGGCCCGAGGATATTCCCCCGGACTGGCGCATTGAAAAGACATACCTCTACCTCTGCTATGTCTAGCAGGTGAAGGGGGATGGTAGGGTGGGGAGGCGGGCGTGTGGTTGGGTATAAGGATGATGGAGGCATATCGTGGAACCCACCCTGTGTACCAGAGAGGGGACATGTGTCCCATGTCTGTGCAGCGCTTTGTGGAGGCACTCGGGTTCTGAGGGGCGTAAGAGTGAGCAAGCAAGAACCCTTTTTGCCTGTTAGTGATAGATAACGAGTAATGTGGAGGTTGGATGTTAGGTCCTGTTGATCTGACCAGTGCATCTATCATTGAAGGTGTAGTTTCAGAAAGTGTATCTATGTATAAACTGAAACCTATTTTTAGCACTCGTGAGGACCGTACATTACGAATGGTCATGTGTGTTGTTAAAATTGCAGCCGAAAATAAACATGAAAAAATATATATTCAAAGTGCAAATATGAGTGTTGGATTGACAGGTACTGTGTGATTCACGTTGGGTTCCTGCTTTTTAGTGACAGTTCATTAGGCACCATGTGGGCAGAGGAACACAGGTGCAATGCAACAGATATTTAATCGAAACAGGTAAATGGTATGATGGAAAAGATAAATGTGTGTGGTATGTAAAAATGTAATTTTCAGGAATTATTTCATGTTTGGTTTGTATACATTTTTTCAAATATTGGTGTGTAATTGTGCAGCAGGTCTATTGGAAAAGAAATGATATTAGAAAATAGAAATTGAATGACAGTGAAGATTGTGCAGTTTAGGGTTTTTTTTTAAGTTATTCATTACACATTTTCACCTGATTTTCTCTTGGGTTAAATATTGATCATTATATATAGTATATGTAAAAAATAGACCTGGATTTTGTTGACATGGTGAGAATTTGTGCAGGGAATGAACCTCTGGTACTAGAAAGGTGGCCCAAAACCTGTGACCCTTTTCAGTGCATAGGCAAAATGTATTTTGTGCTTTCTGAAGTTAATTCTCAAATTACCATTGCACCCCATCATTGAGGAGAGGGAGGGTGATGTTTTAGTAACATTTACGTGTTTTTTAGTGCACTTGTATTGCCCACAAATTTCCCATTTCGTGAGCACATTTTTAACTTTACGTATTGTGGCATCCACTGGTGCCCACTGCATAGCATTGCCCAAAGCTGACCGATGGGATTACGAGTAACGTGACGCGAGTGCTTTGTTCAACACAGTTGAAGAAACGACATTCAATGCAATCGGGGTTTCATCCGTGGAGCGCGCGAATAACCGCCAAATGTTACAAGTAGTAATACAATACGTGTGCCCAGACTGAAATATCGGCAGTTCTCAATAATGTTGGGATTATGGAACTTTGTGAAAAAATTACATTCTCATGCGGCAGACCAGTCTCTATCTGATAAAAACTGCTATTTGAAAGTGGTACGCAACTTAGTCGGCATCCAGCTGGTATTTTAAGTCGCTACGTTGCAACTTTAAGTTGGGCACTGTACCACTGCGCTATATGGCCAGTTTTTCCACCAAAATGACTGATGCAAATTAAACTTATTTTTAGTTTTATTGATAGCTTACCACCTTATTTGAGGGGGGGGGGCAGGTAGAAAAGTTGTGATGAAGAGTTTGGTGTACTTGAATTTTTGCAGTTGTATAGGGGCAACTGTTGTATGGGGGCAACTGTTGCATGGCAACTTTCTGAGCCAAGAAGGTGTCAGGTTGTGTACCATGGTTCTGTTTGTGTACAGGTTAGGGCCTTTTATTAGAGCTGTAGCTTGCATCTGTGTAATATTAATGAGAGATGAAGTTATATAATGGCATTAATTCGTATTAAGTACTGACTCTAGCAGTTTGAGTCATTGTCAATTAAATGTTGGTCGGTCTGACATTCCCAAAAGTTTTAGACAATTTTAAAATAGGTTTTTTTAATGTAACCTAGAATAATTAATTACCATTGATAATTATTTATGAAGGTAAACGCTACGTTTCCCTTCTTTGTAAATCGAAAGTAAAAGCTACCATTGCAGAGTGCAGTATCCGGATGTGGGCACTTTTCGACGGGGAAATCAACTAAACAGTGAATATGTCATGGATGATATATAGCAATTTTTTACAACACACAGCGTTATTTGAAGGCATTTTGGTTGAGCAAGCAAGAAAAAAGACTCATTATATCGTGTATATTTTATGTAGCAGTGTTTTTTGGAATTATTTCATTCTCATGTAATACTCTAATAATACAATGCACTCATTCTGTGAAACAATTCTTTCGAACTGTTTTGGAAAGGTATTGACCACAACCTACTTGTATTGGTAAACAATATTAGTAGCTGTAAGGGTTACCTGTCTTTGCTTGTTTTTTGGGGGGTGTTGAATTGCTTTGGCACGTTAGTAACCGAGCATTGGGTTGTAACCTGTAGGGTAATTGTTATCCCAAGGAAATAATGAACGTCGACACATTGAATTAATGTAAGCACTGCATATCTGTATTGTAGGCATTTGTCAAGCTTACACTTTGGGTGTTACACTTGTCAAGTTTAACATGCTAATTGAGCAACAAAGTTACATTTGAGACAATGCTTGCGCTTTTCTTTTTAAAAGTGGTTTTTGATTTCGTACAAATATTAAGCCTGATGATTGTGATTATAGCAGCGGGTAGTGATTGATACAAGCAAGCAATTCATTGGTATCATAATGTAAAATTATCTACCAGCGGGGTGTTGTAGCATTTTCCATTTATTCTACGTGTGATATTATCTCTTTAGTTTTAGCGTTTTGTTGGGTGCAATGCCTTAGCCCACACTGAATTATTAGAGGACCTTATATTAATGTTATAACAATGCAACTTGAGAAAGCGTTGCAGGAGAGGAAGTGCTGCATATGCTTAAGTTGTTTGATGTGTTAGCATTGAAAGACTGCATCTGAATGTCTATATTTTGTGTGCCAAGATCTGTTCCATGTATCTCTTGCCTAAATGCAATGTGATTTTTTTTCTCCTCCCATTTGTGCAGGGTTTTTTTGAGCATTTTTTTATAGTTATCTACCTCTTTTCTTGCTTTAAGGTATGCTCTTGTGGTTCACTATAGAAGGTAGAAGACGTGTTTGTTGTGACTATTATCTTGTGTCGGAAGTGTTACGGTTGTATTGTGGAGATTAACTTTCCAACAGTATGGGTTCTAAATAGGATTCTTTTTTAGTAACCTAAAAAGGGGCAACACATGTTTAATTGTTATAGAATCACTTGTTAAAAAAATTAAAATTGAGTTTGTTAGATTTTTTTTTTTACATTCAAATATAAAGGTAGTCTTTGAGAACATGCATAGTTGGGCATTATGTTGTAATTAAAGTATTGTATTTGTTTTTACATAAACCCGTTATGTTTAGCTGTTAAATTCTACAATAGCATTTATGTTGTTTGTAGGGAAAAAAGACGAGTCTATTTTAATTTGGGGGGGAAAAGAAATGTAATTTGTACGGATAAGTTCTTGGTGGTGTTCGTCACAGTGTAAAACAACAACAAAAAACTTCATCTTGTTCACATTTCAAACATAACATTTCAAGAATTTTATAATATTTGATTGCATTAAAAACTAGAAACATATTTTGGAAAAGAGAAAATGGCTAAATGAGTCTGACTGAAGGTTTACGAAACAAGACCTGATTATACATTTTAAGTGGGCTGTTAACAATACGCCAAGGAAGTAAACATGCTTTTAGAAAACAGTGTCTGTAGTGTAAACCACTATGTGCCTGTTGAAACAAGGGCTTCCTCATATTTCACTTTTCAGAGTAAAACAGTTTGTTGTTATATGCTGAGCACAGCATTGTTAGTTATACCATAGAAATGAATGCGACTGAAAGAAGCTTTAAGTGAAACATTAATGTGCCAACATCTAATGGAGTTGTCTAAAGACCCCTAAACATTTACAGCTGCATTAACCATTTCATTTATATCATTGTGGTGACGCTGTGTATGACTGACCGGAACTTCAAGTGATGCAGAATGTTTTGGAAATAGACAGAGCCAATACATATTCATCTTAGCAATGTTTTTTCTTGCCTCTTGTTTAACCTTGACAAGTTTACAATATGAAGTTGTTGAAGATAAGTGAATTATAATGTACCGCTTTTGTATTCGCATTTTCAAACAATGCTAAGGCTATTCTCATTTAATTACTGTGAACTGATTTGGACGTTTTGCATCGGTAGCCAGTGTAATGAAAAAATCAAAAGTATAGGAAATACATTAACATCGTTAATTTTGAGAAAAAAAAGATCAACTGTGCGATCAATTACACATTCATTGTAAGGTATCGTTGAAAGGAATGTAATATAAGCATTGTCATAGTTGTTTCAGCACTGAAAACATGTTGTGGACCAATTTTTGTTGATATTTTTTCTCCAGTATTTTAGTAACAATTGTGAAGGGTTTTTTTAATGGCTGCTCATTATTTCCAGACTTCAACATACGCAATAGTGAATCTACCTCATTGTGAGCTTTGACATAATTGCTTGTGTTAAGTGGTGTTTTATTGTTATTAAATGAACTATGCTCTGCTACAGTGACCTTTGACCGTTACATATGGCAAGACCTGTATGATATCAAAGCGTGGCATCCCTGAATGAATGCGCTAAGATTCAACGGAGCTAAATATTTGTCATTAATTAGTTTTGTTGTTGTTTAAATATAACATCACCATTTTAACAGTACTGAATGTCGGAATCTTGAACTAAATCAAAGAGCACATATCTTGTCAAGTTTAAGGCAAGACGCTTTGCTTGGTATTATTTAAGGAATAAAAACAGTATGCTCCAGTGTTTAAACAATAAAAATGCTACATTAATCATCTGCTTTACACTTTACGGTTGCTGGTGTACTTTGCCTAACTATATTCTTGAAGTTGGTTAAATATTATAAACACATAACTGGCATATCAGAATGTAATTGCATGTCAACGGATGTATAATTAAACAAACAAACATTTTAAAACACTTTCAATCAAACAATGCAAATCACGTCTGTATAGTCTGAAACCAAATTTACGGTTTTAAACTACACTGTACAAAATGTTTTTGAAGCGTTTTTTTCACGTATTTCCACTTCACGGTCCTGTATTTACAAATAATTTAAACATGTAAATAGGGATGTCACAATATGTTACAATTAAAATAAAAGTTTAAATATCACAATAAAGATGCTAAGCCACCGAACCTTACGATGAAGTGTAAGGGAGTCATGACACATTCATTTAAATTTCTACACAAGCACGAACTAAAATCTATGAAGAAAAAAAACAATTATCCATGTCATTTGAGTATGTATATTTCACACATTTCTGTAATGTCAGTGTGTACCGCATCTATCTGGTATTGTAATACCGTAGACAAAGTCATCACTTTAAGCAGTGGTTTGTTCGTGGTTGCATTTATTATCGTGATATGGTGTAATGTATATCGTGACATCCCTATGGTATAATATAGACTTGATGTAGGCTCGCTAGATTCGCAGGAACGCCACCAACACAGCTTTTACCGTCATTGCTGTATTGTTTACCTTGCAATTTGCCGGATTTTATTAGTACTGCTGAGTTTTTAATTTTGCCCTTTTTTTTTGTCACATGTAGAAGTCACTAAGTGATGTGCCTTTAAGAGCCAGAGATTATTTTTACATTGTACCTGTTCAATGGTAGTATTTTGTAGAGAAGTTGTTTTGTATTTTGATATGTAATGTACATGAGTACTTTTTTTTCCATTGTATATCATGATTGTAGTGGTAGGAAAAAAATAAAAGTTTTAAAATATTGAACATTTTAATGTGTGACTAAACATAAAAATATGCATGTCTGTTTTTATAATGTATATTTTTAGAAACCATTTAGTTTTATCTGGCATGCCTTTCCACCTAATTACTTTTGTCAACCAATTTACGCGTATTGGATAACTTGACGTTGTGAAATAATGAGCTTCTGTTGTGAATTTAAATTAGCATTCACACTACAGTCGAGGAAAACTAGGCGCAAGAACGAGTGCTCGACATCTTCATACGCTTGGTGCAGTCACGATTGGATGAAGCCCTCCCTGAATCATTACCTAGGGATGCCACAATCCATCTTTCTCCTTTACACAAGATAATCTCATTGCTGCATCTTTGCACTGAATGTCTTCTTAACCGTGCTTTTCTTTTGGCTGTCACTCTAACGTCAATCTTTTCTTAGAGCACCGTCCTCCTGCCCAAAGGTCGCATATTTTTTAACAAGGTATGTTTTAATGTTTTTGTTTTATCCGTGCGTTCCTGCCCCCTATCGGGCATGCATCCCCCACGATTATTTCTGTGCATACTTTTTGCGCTTTTGTTCCATATTTCTTCATCATTGTTCATATATCTGATCCATGTGACCTAGAAGGCAATATACAGTGTTTATTATTGCCAGTTTAGGAACAGTGGTATTTTGTTTTCACTATTAAATTGAGTTTTCGAAAAATTATCCAACCTGCCCTTGCTTGCCTGTTTATTTACACAGTTTAACTCCAACCCGCATTTTGTAATTGTTCGAGATATTTTTTTGTCTGCCTCCAAAATTGACTTTTGTTCAGTTAAAGTATTCCACACGACTTTTCTTAATATTCATTTCAGCCAAAAATTTGCAGCCATCCTTTGATGAGACCTTGAATCGCTGTAATCTGTTGTCACCGGTCGCTATAAAGACATGAGCTTTATTATTTTGATGAAGAAAATGTATTGAAATATTCCACAGAAATCGGGAATTATGGATTTTTATAATGTCTCTTTAGAACCTAATCAATATAATTTGGTCAATCTAGGAACACATTTTTTTAAATCCAAATCTATTACACTCATTTGGTTGGTTGGCCTCTGAATTATTAAGTTCTTCATAAATATTTTAAAGATTATTTGTCTTTTTAGGATATGTCATTTTTTGTATAAGAGATCTGCATAGTATCCCCATTGTGCATTATGGGCCTGTCTTGCTGTCTAACAACTACTCTTTGTGATTTACCAACCACATTTACATTCTGCTGTTTTCGTGCTGTCATTATACATCTTAAATATATATGTTTTGTTCCCGAATGTCTTTTTCTTTAGTTTTATAGTTGCTTTACACCCTTGTCTATCATATGGTTGGCATATTTGTCCATTATCAGGTATGTTTTGAAAACATAGTTCGTGTAATTTGAAAAAAAATTTCTTTGCTACTTTTTGTACTTTGCCTTATTTTGAGTGCAAATATTTTACAATGCTAGCTCATATAAAGTTATGACATCCATTTATTACTATGCCTCTGAATAGATTTTGTTTTGTTGCATCGTCAATCTAACTGTCGTTAGTAGTTTTGTCTGGAATTAACTTTGTCCCATCCTTGATAACGTTAAAATGTAACTGGCATAAGAACAGCCTCTGATAACTCACTGGCCACAGTGGTGAAGTATGTTCAGACAACTACTCCAAAATTGGTGTTAAACTTAAACCACAAACCCTAATCCATGACAGGCCCTGTTTTCACCAGCGATAGCGTTAGATGTATCAGTGGAGGAGGTGGCGCTGAGAACCATAATGTGGAAATGGGCCACAAAATGTGGCAATGGGCCACATTCTGTTCAAGCGGTGGTTGGAAGAAACGGCTGTGTATTACAGACGTACAATCGGGCACTTTTAATGAGGTGTAAATAAAACGCCTTTTACTTACTATGGAACGAGATTTGATTAATTCTGGTCAATGAATTTTTATTTTCTCCAGAAATTAAACAAGGCTTTTAATATTCAAGAGGACTTAACATTCATTCATTCATTATCAATACCCCGTTAATCCTGCACAGGGTCGCGGGTGACCGGAGCTCATCCCGGCAGACAGGGCGCGAGACGGGGCTATACCCCGGATGTGACGCCAGAACATTGCAGGTCACACTTTTTGAAGCAATACGGTTTTGGGCTGAGTACAGTCACTTAATAATAACCCATGCCCGTTGCTTAACAATTCGACTGTTGTAGCATACATTATTTCCTTTAGTGGCAATGCAATTAATTATATATGTATTATAGAGGTATTAGGAAACCACAGCGGCGAGGGAAAGGCAGCCGTTATCGGTGAATGTGTTGAGGATTTGATTATATATGCGACTGGACTTTTGTCAAACTCGAGAAATGCCACACCTGTTCGAAATGCCGTCCACTTTTGTCCCTGGCCAGATCATACCATAACACCACATACACAAATACACAAATAGATACATTGCACACCTGAAATAGAGTGTGAAAAATAAGCAGTCAGTAAGACAAACGAATACATGTTCTAGTTCTCAAACACATTTAAAAAATAGGCGTAAATATTTATGGCACTGGAGTTTGTGTGTTCTCCCCGCGTCCGTGTGGGTTTTCGCCAGGCACTCCAGTTTCTTCCCACAGTCCAAAAAACATGCTGCTGCATAGGTTAATTGGCTCGCAGACTAAATTGCCCTCAGTGCCCGGTGATGGACTGGCGTCCCATCGTGGGTATATATCCCTGCCTTGCGCCCAGTGTCTGCCGGGATAGGCTTCGGCTCACCGCGACTCTGTACAGGATGAAGCGGTTCTGACAATGAGATGAGATGTTGAAGGCACATCACCTGGCGCAGATTCGTTTAAACTCGGCGCAAACACTGACAGAAGACCCCTCGTTGGCTTCAAATTTCCACGACGTTCGTGAGCAACCCTAAACCACAGCCACAAAAAGAAACGTGGCAGGGGCGGATGACTTGATGCGCAAATGGAAAATCCTTCAGCGGCGTGCGACTGCGGTCAACCAGAGCAGACCCTGGAAACGGAACGACTCGAAGCCCGATTAAACAAATACGACGGAGGCATCATCGCGGTGATGGACTCCGCTACTCTTGACACAATCATCTGGCTCAACCAGCTGAGTGTAAATGTATGGCTGTTACGCGACATCAACATCAGCCATAGGAAGAAGACAGCCACTGATTTGCATGTTATATTATGCACATTTGTCCCGGGTTCGAATCTCTCGGCTCTGGTGCCTTTCTGTGTGGAGTTTGCATGCTCTCCCCGTGTCCGCGTGGGTTTTCGCCGGGCACTCCGGTTTCCTCCCACAGTCCAAAAGCTTGCTGCTGCATAGGTTGATTGGCTCGCGGGCTAAATTGCCCGCAGTGCCCGGTGATGGACTGGCGTCTCATCGTGGGTGTATCCCTGCCTTGCGCCCTGTGTCTGCCGGGATAGGCTCCGGCTCACCGTGACCCTGTATAGGACTAAGCGGTTTCAGACAATGAGATGAGATGAGATTATGCACATTTATGGGTTTTTTTTTTACACAGAAAACGTAAACGTGGAAAAAAACGGATTATATTGACATACCACTAGAGGGCAACATTACTCTTACATATAATAATACTTGCACATCGAAAGCGCCTTTTACCCGAGGGTCACAAAGCGCTGTACAGATCTGTGGACAGGACGGCATGTTAACAACAACATTTGAGCGACATAGCAACCAATTGTTTTACACATCTGAGCTTTGGCGAGAACGGCATGCCAACAACAACAACAACAGCAGACTAGATCGATTAAAAGTAAAATAATGGCTATAAATCTCATCTCATCTCATTATCTGAAACCGCTTAATCCTATATAGGGTCACGGTGAGCCGGAACCTATCCCGGAAACACATGGCGTAAGGCAGGAATACACCCGACGACGGGACGCCAGTCCATCGCCGGGCACTGCGGGACAATTTTAGTCTGCGAGCCAATCAACCTATCCAGGAGCATGCTTTTGGACTGTGGGAGGAAACCGGAGTACCCGGCGAAAACCCACGCGGACACGGGGAGAGCATGCAAACTCCACACAGAAAGACACCCGAGCCGAGAGATTCGAACCCGGGACCTTCTTGCTGTGAGGCGTCAGCGCTAACCACTGGGCCACCGCGCCGCCCGGCTATAAATCAGTAGACATTAAATTACAGAAAAATATAATTATTAAACAAATGAAGGAAGGAATAAGTGTCCCTGAGGAGATGCAGGTCAATAGCGAGCCATCATCCAAGCACAACAACACTGAGCAGCATTAGCAGTCCTAGCCAGAGGACTTCAATGCCTTACGGAACAAGTGAGTCTCAAGACGGGCTTACATGCATAAGAAGTAAAAACCATGTTAACACCTTGCATGTAAAAAACCCTCCATTCTCAATCAGTGGATCGCGACCCATCAGTAGGAGAGCACCACCTCGTGGTCCGTGGAGACCAAACCCAAGCAGGTCTTCAGGTGCAATAGATTGAGAGCTGGGCGGCACGGTGGCCCCAGTGGGTAGCGCTGTCACCTCACAGCAAGAAGGGCCCGGGTTCGAATCTTGGCTCGGATGCTTTTCTGTGTGGAGTTTGCATGCTCTCCCCGTGTCCGCGTGGGTTTTCGCCGGGCACTCTGGTTTCCTCCCACAGTCCAAAAACCATGCTGCTGCAAAGGTTAATGAACTCGCAGACTAAATTGCCCTCAGTGCCCGGTGATCGACTGGCGTCCCATCGTGGGTATAACCCTGCCTTGCGCCCTGTGTCTGCCGGGATAGGCTTCGGCTCACCGCGACCCTGTACAGGACTCAGTGGTTTCTGACAATGATATGAGATGAGGTTGAGAACCCCTGTCAGAAGCGTATAAAAAATCTGAGACCGGACGTTGAAAATGCACGACAGCCACGTGAGACAATGAATCACAGCCTCGCTAACAAGTGTTTGTAAAAACACCAAGCCCACCAAGCCCGATAAATGATGTTGGAAGGGCGAGTGAAGCATTTCACAGTTTGAGCAAATTTGGCTTGTTCTGTTTGATTGATGTTGGACTAAATTCTGTTCACATATGGACCTAATTTGACATGAAGGTCATGAAGACATTCTCAGCTTTTAAACAGCATAAGCTCATTGTGTAAACTTGTTGAAGATTAACTGTTTGTTTAAGCATGCCATACACATTTATACTTGCGAAATACTAATTTTTCCAAAATAATTTGTATTGCAAATCTTATAAATTACACATTTGTTATCGCATAGCTGTTGAGATGATGAAGTCATTTTTTTATATAATTGATCCAAAGTTAAACACTTTAAGATCCATAGAACATATTCATGATATGGGTTTTTGTAAAAAAAAACATCATGTTATTGTTTTTAATTGGCTTGGGCTCACGAAAAAAGTTGATTATTTGTGGAGCTATTTGCTCAAGATCCTGTTCCACTCAGCAAATAGGAATTAAACTCTCAAACTGCTTTATTTTGAGCTGTTCGGGTTACCACTGAGCAATCGCGCCAACTTTTCTTTTCAGAATAAAAAAAAATTAGCAAAATCGTACTAGTTATCTTGGATAAATAATTGTACTTTATATATACACGAATGAAAATCTATTTATGTTTATTACTTTCAAGTCAGTCAGTATCTGTACACACTTAATCCTGTACAGGACCGCAGATGCTCAGGGACTATCACGCAAGGCAGGGCTATACCCAGCATATGACGCTATTACATCGCAAGGCCCTTTTTTTTTGGGAGGGAGGGGGCAAATTACTCATCAAGCCAATTAAGCTGGGCAACAGCGTGTCCATTGACGGTGGGAGGAAAACAGAGTACTCGACGAAAACGCACGCGTTCACGGGGTGAGAGTGAGAGAGAGAGAGTGGGAGAGAGTGAGAGTGAGAGAAAACAGGCAAACTGCACAGAGAAAGGCACCCGAGCCGGGAAGCGAACCCAAGGCCCTCTTGCTGTGGGGCAGCAGCGCTGCTTCATCGCTTCGCCGCCACCGAAGCTCCGCGCTCTCTGCAATACCGCGGTGTGGCCACAAGGCGGCACCGGTTCAACTTGACATCACGCTCCCGCGGGGGCCTCTCGACAACTCCAACACTGGTTTTTATTGCAGCTGGAAAGGAAATCCGTTCAGCTGTGTAGCTTCTTTTTTTTTTGAAAGCGGTTCTCCAGCGAGGAGGGGTAAGTAAGTTACAACTCCTCAGCGCACCGTCAGAACAGTTGACCCGAGGCACGGGCGACTATTTGGACTGCTTTGGTGGCTGGCCGCGTACAAAACGGGACGATAATGATGACGAGATTAAAACTCAAACTGCTAGACTGCTGACCGTGCGAATAAAACTGTCGTCTATTACAACGGTAAGTACGTGTATTGTACGTGAAATAAGTACTTTAGAGCACGGCACCGTGGGCCCTACCGTGAGGTGCAGCCGCGACTGCCTCGACTACCGCTTAAGGGTCAGCCGGAGGACTACTGCTCGGGTACATATTTATACTCGGCAAGTTGTGCGCACACACTAAACGTGGCGAGATAAACGATTAAGAGTTAACCCGTGTGTGTCCCGAGGGAGGCGCGATTGACCCAGGCGATAGCCTGTGGACAACAACACAAACCCCGGTTGGATTCCCGGGTCGGGCCTCCTCTCCGAGAGGAGTTCGCGTCTTCTCTCCCACTGTCCAGAGATGATGCTGCTGCTGCTGCTAATGTCAATACTGCTTAGGGTTTACTCGTCTGACTACATTTCCCCCGGTGAACTACGACGGACTGGCGTCCAATGGAGGGTATAGCCCTGCTTTGTGCCCTGTGTTTGCCGGGATAGGCTCAGGCCCCCCGGTGCAGGGTTTAAGCGGGGACTGATCGTGGTCAGGCTTGACAGTGGCTGCGTGGGTGCAGTGTTTGAAGTTTCAACAAATAATGTAGTCACAATTGTGTAGCTCAATACGATGATTAAGTTTTAAACACGCGCGTCGAACGCGCACTCGCGTGGGGGGGTTTTTTCTTGCATAAAAACTCCAATAAGCAATCACTGTTGTCTCATCTCATCTCATTATGTGAAACCGCTTAATCCTATATAGGGTCACGGTGAGCTGGAGCCTATCCCGGAAACACAGGGCGTAAGGCAGGAATACACCCGACGACGGGACGCCAGTCCATCGCCGGGCAATCACTGTTGTGACGCCACAAGTTGTGCTGTCGTTGCCATCTCGGCGGTACAAAGAGGCCAGGTGTAGAGCAATGAGAGATTGCACCGCACGTGTAGCTGCCCGAACAACCCCGGCCACGTTCACTGATTCCTTCCTGGGGGGATGACTTACAGATGTACGAGATCAAGAGGATCCCGGAACCGCACGGGCGAGGTGGCAACCGCGCGGGCGAGGTGGCAACCCGCGCGGGCGAGGTGGCAACCCGCGCGGGAGAGGTGGCAACCCGCGCGGGAGAGGTGGCAACCCGCGCGGGAGAGGTGGCAACCCGCGCGGGCGAGGTGGCAACCCGCGCGGGCGAGGTGGCAACCCGCGCGGGCGAGGTGGCAACCCGCGCGGGAGAGGTGGCAACCCGCGCGGGCGAGGTGGCAACCGCGCGGGCGAGGTGGCAACCCGCG
>JAZEWT010000014.1:17586310-17608608 GCA_036362905.1 Mordacia mordax | reverse complement strand
CCCCCCCCCCCCCCCGTCATGTGCTCCATTAAGCGTCGGAACGTAGTCGGGGTGGTGAATGCGGTCTTTGGTCGGTCCTCAGCCACCCCAACTTGCCAGTACCCAGACGTCATGTCCAGTGTTGAGAACTACCGGACCATCCAACATCTCATCCACGCGCAGCATCGGGAACGCAGCGCCTAGCGTTACAGCATTGAGGCTGCGGTAGTCAATGCAGAAATGGGTGAACCCATCCTTTTTAGCGACCAGCCATTACAGGAGCCGCCCACGGCCTGGAGGATGGCTGAATGATACCATCCTGGAGGCAGACATTGCTGGAACTCCAATGACTCTCCATCGCTACAACGAGGAATCCTTTATTACCGGCACCGAACCCGAAGGATGAACACGCGGTCAACAACACGTGGTGTATGGCACGGGCTCATACCCAGTCCCCAACGCAACCGACCGCCCCTCACTGCCCCCCATACTTCTCCCCCCNNNNGGGGGGAAAAGCCCCCCCCCCCCCCCCCCCAACGCCCACTGAAAATAGGCTAGAATTAATGCCAAGGATGTGAACATAGCTCTTGGTCCAGTTGTACAAGGACCGAATGGCGCAGTAATAGCCCCGGTGTTCCATACTCCCACAGTACCACCCACAGAACCCCTCGGAGCACACGGTCATAAGCCCACAAAACACATGTAGACTCATCGCATCTCATTATCTGAAACCGCTTAGTCCTATACAGGGTCACGGTGAGCCGGAGCCTATCCCAGCAGACACAGGGCGCAAGGCAGGGATACACCCACGATGGGACGCCAGTCCATCGCCGGGCACTGCGGGGCAATTTAGCCTGCGAGCCAATTAACCTATGCAGCAGCATGCTTTTGGACTGTGGGAGGAAACCGGAGTGCCCGGCGAAAACCCACGCGGACACGGGGAGAGCATGCAAACTCCACACAAAGGCACCCGAGCCGAGAGATTCGAACCCGGGACCTTCTTGCTGTGAGGCGACAGCGCTAACCACTGGGCCACCGTGCCGCCCCACATGTAGAATCTGTGAGAGTGTCCCCTGTTCCACAGCCAGGATGGAATCTATTGTTCCTCCTGAATCAGAGGTTCAATAATCGGCTGGATCCTCCTTTCTAGCATTCTGGCACAGGATTTCCCAGTGAGGCTGAGCAGTGTGATCCCTCGGTAGTTGGAACACATCCTCCAGCCCCCCTTTTTCAAAAATAATCCGTGAATGAAATCTAAAACGGCAGTGTGGTCAGTGAATGTGTGCATACGAGTGTTCTTGACAGTACTTTTGATGATGACCACTCGTTTTCTTCCAAGCGCTTCCCCAGTACAGGTACGATTGGATCCAAAGGTCGGCACAGCAGATGCTTTAATCGAACAATTTAGTACCTCTCTATCCCTGCAATAGCGGGTCAGCTCCTATCTGAGCTGGTTGCGTGTCCTAAATTAAATACTGGAAATGGGAGTGGCCTGGCGAGTCCGTGACGTCACCTGCTAATTGCCGCCACTCAACATGACATCAAGCTGCTGAACACAATTCTGTTGTATGCAGTTATACATCAATAGCTCCTACCAGCTACAGGTGCAATTATAAACACGTACAGTTGACAGTCCTAAAGTGATATTAATAATGAAAGACATTGTATTAAATATAAGTAATATAATACAATACGTGGTAGATTTTAAACATTGTAATGAAGAAGAGGGGGCAAACGTAAGTGCGAATTAATAAAACTCATCTGCGTCTCCGAGTTATAAATAACTTATTCTCTGTGGTCTGCAATATATTTAGAATGCAGACTATGTAGGTGATAGGTCTCTTTCATGGTCAACCTACCAAACATGGTGTGGCCGTGTGATATGAAGAGAAATGTGTGATATGGTCTAGTTGGTGTCCAGTCTGTCATTAGTGGGAAAGCATGCTTCAAAGTGAGGGCTGAGGTGAACACAAACTTTTTGCGTGAAATTACGTTATATCTGTCTTCATTCCGTGTGGGACCAGTGACACTCATTTCCCATCACGATGACCTTATCATTCGGCACCATTACAAAACAAATGTGGACGTGCTTGTGTACTGATATAGCTTTTCATGGCTTGATGCATGAGAACTGCGTTGCAGAGCTGTTCTTTCTTGATAGCGGCTTGGTGAAGATTGAAGGGGTGGGTGCAGCCCAGGGCAGGTTCACATAATACTGACAAGGTTGGCCTTGGCAAGGAATCAAACCCAAGCCTTCATATTCACATTAAAATATAAATTGATAAACTTTATTGTCAACCCATATTTTTACAATTACAGTATGCAGAGGAACGAAATTACGTTTCTTGTGATCCCGGTGCGAAAACAAAACACCGCTGAATCTACATTTCAACAGGGCATGGAAAAACACGCAGATGATATAGACTACATATAAGAGTGAAGTGGTTTGTGCAGGTATGCCTAAGTGTATTTAGTGGGGTGGAGCATCTGCATGCTACTTGTTATGTTGAAGAGAGACAGGGTAGCATGGTATTTAGGGCTGATAGCTAGGGGGAAGAAACTGTTGCAGAGTCTTTAAGATTTGGCCCGAATGCTGTGGTACCTTTTGCCAGACGACAGGCAGGAAAAATGTCATAGAATTAGTGCAAGGGGTCCTTTACAATGTTGGAGGCGTTGTGTGTGTGTGTGGCACGTAAAATATGTGTCCTGGATGGAGGGGAGAGGGGTCCCAATGATGTTATCCGCTGTCTTCACTCTCCGCTGCAGGGACTTATGGTCAGTGGCATTGTTATTTCCATACCAAACAGTGATGCAGCTAATCAGCACACACTCAATAATTCCCGCGTAGAATGTGGAGAGGATGGATGGAGGAAGGCTGGCTCTCCTCAATCGTCGGAGGAAGTGGAGACGTGCTTTCTTGGCTAGCGAAAAAGCATTGACTGACCAGCTGAGGTCATCTGCAAAATGCACACCAGGAAACCTGGTGCTTCTGTCTCCACTGTGGAGCCGTTGCTGACCTGCGGTGACTGGGCAGCGTCTGTCTTCTTCAAGTTTATGGTCATCGCTTTCACTTTGTCAACATTAAGAAACAGGTTGTTTCTTTGCACCAGACTGCCAGCCGCTCCACCTCTCCTCTGCATGCAGTTTCACCACTGTTGCGACACTCCAAGCTGAGTGTTCTACTTCATAATATCCCCAAGATTATTCTCGTCAATTGGTGTTATTTCGAAACTATTCATACTGTATCCTGCAATTTATGTCCAGACTGTTCACAATATACCACTTACCTCCACAAGTATACCATTGTGCTATTTCTATTCTCTGTAATCTTTTATTTCACGCTCTCTTGGTGCCTTCATTTGACTGTTGTAGCCTTCGGGTTATCTGATATAAGGTGTGTGCACAGACGCAGCGGCCACTCGGTGCCAGTACAAATGGTGCTAAATGTTTTAAATGTTGGTTTAAATATAGGTTCTCGTACATTTCTTTCATGCCATAAGTCCGGAAAGCATGTCTTCGACCTCCAGACCCTGCTGGAGAATAGGAACCGGCGCTCGTCCAACCCACAAACCACAATTGCGGAGGTGCTGCGTGGCTGAAGCCTGCTACGAGGATAAAGCCCTGAAGCCGCAGCACCGCCTACCATGGCTGTTGGAATGAGTTTGAGAGGAAATGCTATCGTGGCAGGTGAGCAGGTATCCATGCCAGGGTGAAGGTTAAACCCACCAGCCCGGGTCTTCCATCTTGCTCTCCAATGTCCGTTCCCTGGACAACAAACTGAATTTCCTCAGACTACAACTGTCCACCCAGTGTGAAATGAGGGACTGCTGCATTTTTGTTTTCACGGAAACGTGACTTCAAACAACATCCCCAATATGGCCATTCAGCTGAACGGACCAACCTCTTCCTGTGCGGATAGGGAAGCCTCATCCTCCGGGCATACCCATTGTGAGGGGTTTTCATCTCCTCACGAATCGATTACTGCAATGCACTGCTCCCTGGCACCCCTGCCTATCTGATCAATCGTCTCCAACGTGTGCAGAAAGCGGCTGCTCGAGTCCTCACTCGCACACCCATCCACGATCACATATCCCCAGTACTGATGTCTCTCCACTGGTTACCTGTTAAATACAGGATTGAATTCAAGATCCTGCTTCTCACCTACAAGGCTCTCACTGGTGCAGCTCCGACATACATCCGTGACCTACTTCAGGCACCCTCCTCAACATGACAGCTCGATCCTCCAATACAGGCAGCTTGCTGCATGTGCCCAGGTCGCACCTCCATTCGATGGGTGACAGAGCCTTCTCACGCATTGCTTCAAGACTCTCGAATGCCCTTCCACTGGTGATTCGTTCAGCTGAGTCCTTGGGCATCGTCAGACCTCGTCTCAATACTCACTTGTTCCGTAAAGCTTTCAAGTCCTCCACCTTGGACTGTTGATGCGGCTCTGGTTCTGTGTCAGGATGATGGCTCTATGTCGACCTGCACCTGCTCGGGAACATATGTTCCTTCCTTGTTTATTGAAGAATTTATAATCATTTTTGCTGACTTTGTCCTATAATTTATCGCTACTGTTTGACTTTCAGTTGAATTGCTCTGATGTTGTTGTTGACATGGCGTTCTGTCCTCAGCTTGGATTTGTAAAAAAAACGTTGTGGTTGCTGATTTTCCGCGCTCATGATTGTTGGCATGCCTTTATTCCTTAGCTCTGTGCAGCGCTTTGTGACCCTTGGGTGAAAAGCGCTCTATAAATGCAATTATTATTCTGGCAAGCAGGATATTGACGCTCCACATTCCAAACATACTTATGGATGCCTGCACTGCCCACTTTACTTTACTATATGTAGTCTATATGATCTGCGTGTTTTGCCCTGCCTTGTTTAAATTTGGATTCAGCCTTGTTTTGTTTTTTTTTCTACCGGGACCACGAGAAACGTAATTCCATTCCTCTGTAATTGTATAAGGATGTAATGACAATTAAGCTTATCTATCATTGAAATGACTGCAGATGCCTTTCATGACATTACATGTATGTGCTCTCCCATTTACATTGACCACAATGCAAATACATTGAGTGATTGCTTGTAGGGAAAATATATTTAGTTAGTGATAGTTTCTATATAGATTTGGTCTCAAGCACTGGTCGTTTGAAAGAGTAGCCTTTGAGAACAATTGCCCTACATCAAGCCGTAATAACCTAAATCAGTGTTGTTTTTAGCTAATCGCCCAACATTTTTACGAATTATTTTATATTGGTAGTGGAGTGAAAAAGGGTTGTTGTCCAAAAGGTTGCCTATAATATATTTATGCTATTTTAAGGCAAGTGGTATTGGATTTTTTTTCTGAATCACATTGTGTGTCGATCAAAGCTGGGTCATGTGATTATATTTTTTTATTACTCGACTGTCAGCATGACATTCCTTTGGAAAAAAAAAACAGTTCAAACTGTCATCACGTGTACCGCTGTAAAGTCGACAATGAACCAGGCTTTGTGTTATCAATATCCGTCATCATCAACTACGTTTTGCTAGGCATGGCTTTCAGGAGTTTCCCACCTTTGGGAGGCAGGGCGGTCACTATTTTAAAGGCGCTTGTGTTATCGGCCCTTAAATGTAGTCCTTTACAATTTTTAGTCAAATAATTGTCCTAAAGTACAAATGTCGAATTGGCCAATCATCCCTGCTCTGATGTAGAACTGTGTGGTTTTTGTAGTGTATTAATTAGGCTACATGAGTGGGCAGGCCATTATTTGATGGGATATGACACCTGACTCGTTAGACATTTAGCACTTGCTTGATACCATGCGCCAATCAATTCACTTGACCATCACCACTTACTTAGCAGTCAATACAATATAGTGGAAAGCCCGATGAACTATGCCCTGGCGACACATACCTGTCCAATTGTATGACGTTTAATGCTACTCATGTCATGTACCTCGTCTTTGCCAATTGCAGAGTGAGCAAGCCATTCTGGGGCTTATACTGTGCGGCGCTTTGTGACCCTCTGCTGAAAAGCGTGCAAGGGTCAAATATTTTTTTTTTAAATTTCAACCTCGTCCGCGTAAATTGCACATGCAATGCTGCAAAAGGTTTTCATTGATAACTAATCAATTATGATGATTGAGCTGTGAGAGCAAGCAGACAACGCAGATTAACTCATACAGATACGGTGTGAATAATGTATTTATTATTTTGTCTCCTACTGCTCTCCCCAATGTGCCTCTCTCACAAATATAATAATGAATAGTGCACAATCTTAACTGAGGAATATTTGCCTTTATATTGTAAAAAAAATATGTCGACAATGAATTTATGCGATTTGATGCAATTTTGGCTGGGAAATGCATTTGCGGAAAGTTTAAAAAATACGTCAAGAAAACTAGAAAAAACGGCCTGCATATTCCCACTCCCCAGACAGCCACAACATCAATTTATTTACTTCTTTACTGGTATGTACTTAATCTTTAAATGCTTTACGCAGAGCAATGCTACTCTGTAAATGGGATGAGCACGCGAACGGTACGATGCAGTCAACACAGCACTGCTACTATGTACATCCCCCTGTATCCCCACCCCAAAGACCATCACTCCCACGTAGCTGTGTTTGTCAGTGCCACCACAAGGGTGGGGGTAATTAAAGCAGCTGTCCCGGGGCACAAGTCTTGAGCGGTAACGACCTGGTTGCTCAATTACCTAGTTGGAATATGCCAGTGCCTCACCTCTAGGCAAGGATGGCATGGGAAAGTGAATGACAGTGTCCTGTGTGCCAACTTATCTGGCTACAGCTCTGGTGCTGGAGCACTGGGTTTCTCTGGAAAACTATAAACTGAACTATCAGTCAGGCTCAAAAGAAAGCCATGTCTGGTGTAGGCCACTCCGTTTGAAGGACAATGCATGCTATCAAAGCTTTTTGTTTGCATATTTCGGCACAAGTATGTGTTGCTGTTGTAAACTAGACACTTTGTGCAAGGTGTCTATTTTGGCATTTTAAGAACTAACATCTGTATAATTGCCAGTAATGGTAAAAACAACTTTTCTATTCTTTACATATGTCCACTGCCAAAAGTACTCTTAGCTTGAACTATCGATAGTTGCAGGGAAGCAAGGAGGAATGCGATTGAGCTGGTTTCACAGTAGGCAAAGTCTATCAAAGGAAGATTGAGATGGTCACGTTGCCTCCCCATAGCCAAATGTATCGACAGGCTATGTGCTATAGTGATGGCTTTGTGTTTGCCTGTGTACAGAAGCACACAATGTTGAATAAATGATCAGTGGTTATTGGGTCACAACTGTTTAGAGAGGTGCATGACTGAGTCTGCTGTTCCTGTTACTGGAGTCCACTGACATGATTTGATGTTACTACTTTGGTAATTTCGAAATTTGTTGTGTCACAGGAATCCCACATCCAGAGCTTGCAAACTCACTGGGTACTTGCTCTGTAATAAGATCTACTTGAAGCGCCGCACTTGTCTCCAGTGAACGTCATTATATATCTGTAACGTGACTCCCACATATCTTTGCCTTGAGCTATTTTCTATCACATGCAGCAGTGTTCCTCTTAATCCACCCTTTATCCATGTTATGTCTATCTGCTATCTCCCTATTATGTGCATGTCCATTGTCAAAGCCCTTACACAACTAATCCCCATTAACAACATATCTGCGATGTGTATTTCTACTCATATAGCGCTTTGTGACCCTCAGGTGAAAGGCGCTTTAGACATGCATATTATTATTAGAAAAATCTCTGCAACATTGTTTATAAAAGAGAAAAAAGCAAATAAAGGTGCCCTTTACATAGTTTACCCAATAATCACTAAAATAATAATCTTCAAGTACAAGGCGGCACGGTGACCCACTGGGTAGCGCTGTTGCCTCACAGCAAGAAGGTCCCGGGTTCGAATCTTGGCTCGGATGCCTTTCTGTGTGGAGTTTGAATGTTCTCCCCGTGTCCGTGTGGGTTTTCGCCGGGCACTCCAGTTTCCTCCCACAGTCCAAAAACATGCTGCTGTGTCGGTTAACTGGCGTGCAGACTAAATTGCCTTCAGTGCCCGGTGATGGACTGGCGTCCCATAGTGGGTATATCCCTGCCGTGCGCCCTGTGTCTGCCGGGATAGGCTCCAGCTCGCCGCGACCCTGTACAGGATTAAGTAGTTCTGACGATGAGATGAGATGAGATCTTCAAGTACATTTGAATAATTCAGCACGTAGGTTTGTACAACCTCTCAATCCAAATGTGATCTTCCGGGCAGAAATTCAGTCCTGTTTATTTGAGTTTGTCATCGGCCCTTTGTACGAAGTAGATAAGTTTCACCTTACACAGAGTAAAACCTTGTGTCTGTAGACTACAGATCGGCAAAATTCAGGCAGCCAAACCATGGCTAGCCAAATTTAAAGGATTGTTGTGGGAAACCGAATCACACACTCTGTGTTGGCATAGTGGCCAGAGTTTGATTGTTTTAGTACACATCAACTCAGTATGTTGCAGAACACTGTACATTCAGTGCTTTTAGTGTTTGCATTTTATATGTTTATTCCATAGTTTTTTTTTTGGGACAATAAAATATTCATAGCATCTTCTGCATCCTTGAATCGGTTGAAAATGAGTTTTAAATTATAATGCACAACGTCTCAAGTTTCTTGCTGTTCCCTCATATCGTTCGAAAAAAATAAAATGTAAAAAATCTGAATCTCAAATTCGGTTTACAGGTTAATTTGACGTTCAATTGCATCACGTGTTTTTTTTTTAATTATGATGCATTGAAAAAAAATAGTGAAATCATGTTGCATTGAAAATTAAGCATACACTGATTTTTTTAAATGTTTTCACAGTTTGCCAGACTCCTACACATTATTTGTTCATCCCTCCAGAGTTTTATTGTATTTTTATAATGGTTGCTATGCATGTGTATTTCTAGTATTCTAGTGCCATATTTTTCTGCTTTTACCAATGTAATGTTTCAAGTTAAAAACACCATCTTGAGCCATTTGTGAGGAACGTCTGTTTACTTTTTCAACAATATGCAATATTTTCACACTCATACCATATCTTTCATTCTCATTCACTTTCCGTCCCTCAAGCGCAGCACTTCGACAGAACCTGGTCATTTCCAATGTTATTAGCACACGGAGTCTCTGAATCGTGCAGAGAAGGGTCAGGTGGAGTGGAAAATGGTGCTACATTGATGGCACAGGTTGAACAATTGAACAGCTGACACAAAAACAATTTTCATTGACCTTTCTTCAATATCTATGTCTGTTTGTTCTGGTTTCCATTGATTTTTTTTATATACTGAACTCAAGAAATCTTTTGACTTTGCACTTGTCACACATCTGGAGGGGTGGGTGAAAGTGACAACAGTGAATGTGACAACAACAAATGAATAGGCCAGGGGTCAGATGCAGAGGAGTCCGGTACCCTGGGGGCTCAAAGAGATCGTGAGGAAAGGGATATGGCCGTGCGAGAGATTCAACCAGGTGGGGACATGGTTGAACGTACTCAAATATTAGTTACAAAGTCCTGATAACACTCACCCACCGCCTGATAGCATTCCCCAGCCAGTCAATGCCGATGTACAAACCCTCCCATTGCATTTTAATAACTTTCCCTTGCAGCCCTACACGTGAACTTGGTGAAGCACCAGGTGGTAGGGTCTCTGTCCTGTTTGCTGAAGGCGTGTTGTCTCCACACAAGCTGAGATAACAGCTTGAAGTTGGTATCTTGCAGATAATTTCTGCTATAAATGTGGCACTTTGAAAAGGCCACTTTCAGGAAACACAGTTTTTCAAAGATAATTCAATGAGTTTGCTGCCATATCTGGGTCATTTCTCTTGACAAAGGCTCCGATAATGGGGAGAATCATCCCTGACATTAAAAGTGTTGTGTAGGTGTACGGATGAGAGGCGTTTTACTAAAAGGAATATACTACATGTTTATAGTTTCAATGGTGACATTCTGCCATTCAGACTGCGATCATTAAAACAAAATCTACACAGTACTGCAATGAAAATAAGATCCATCTAATAACAGTGCATTATGTTTAAGGCAGCAGCCAGGTGATGGTTATCCACAGCTGCCATCCAGCGCTGTAGAGGCGAGGGTTTGTGGCTAACACACATGTAGGAAGTCTTCCTTTCAGTGGATGCCAACGTGCCATTATTATTCCCATTTAGCGTTAAAAAATCTGCATAGCTGCGATTGGATAAATGATCGGTGGTGTGAAGGGCTGTACAGTATCTTTACTTTTATTATGTAATAGTATTCTATAATGTATTCCTATTGCACTGTTACTCTGTTGCACTCTCCTGTCTCTTAATAATTTAGTGTAATTATTGGTCAGTTTTGTCGCCTGCAGTACTATGTGTTTCTGTTTATATTATAATTGTGGTTAAAGTTTCATGCTTACACAATTTAATGCCGTAAATTCGATGTATTGCTTTGTGATTTTTATATATCGTCTGCGTTGGTTAGTATTGCAGAAACACCTCATCTAGAGCTTTCAAGCTCACTGGTATTTCCTACTGTGATAATAAACATCTATATATATATACCATGATGTTTTGCAGGATAATACAGTACAGCAAATGTGAACTCCTCCTTAGCCATCTATATGGGACAGTTTCACTTCCTTGTACATATGGGTTTTGTCCAGGTGCTCTGGTTTCCTACCACATGTAAACACTCAATGAACTAGCCTATGACACCTTATATACGGGACTGCAGAGCTTGATCATTTCTTAGTGCTGGCTTGTCTGTCGTTTCTCATCCTTCCTCTGAGTCGAATACTGTGCAGCGCATTACAAGTTAAATGTATTATTGCTATGAATAGAATGGGTGCTATAAGAATATGGTGTTAGGTTCTATCAAATACAGATTTACAATGGCCTATAAAATGTCAGAAATGTACTGTATTTTGTGTTCATACTCGGGTGTACATTTTAAGTTGCTTCTATGCTTATTTTCTTCCTCGTGAAGCTATTCCAAAAAATATATATATTTCGCTTGAAGTGAATTACTGACGTGTTGCATGGACATTCTGAAGAAAGGGAAATTGAAAGTCAAATTTCCAATTACAGTGACATGATACCTCCATGCACAAATGCAAGTATTGCTTTTCAATAAAAGGTGGCATTTTATAATGAGCTCGCTGACTTGTGGCAGAAATGAATAGAGGATGTAAATAGATAAATCGTTTTGACACGTACACACATTTCCACATGTAAAAATTCACCCGGATTTGATATTCCCATGTTTGCCCGGCAGTTGTCTGTGTGATGGGGATGAGAACCGAGAGCTCGCCGCTGTGAACTCGATACATTCCACTCTCTCATTGCTTTGTCTTTAGATTGCGGCATGTTTGATTTCTGCTGCACTCTCTGACCTCTACTAATGATTCTCTTTCTGAAACACGGTTTTCACGTTGTGGTGTATTAAAAGGTTATTTTGTTCTGATGATGACGTTTGCAAAACTGAACGTCCAGAGTATGAAGGTGAGCACCATTTCTTAGCACATTCCTATATTCGCCCCAATTTCCAATTTTGGTAAATGAAACCTACTGCGGTATCCCATTTTTATGTTACAAAGATTGATGTAATGATTAATAAATGGAGCCGTTAAATAAGGCCATCTCATTCACATCGTGCAATCTGGAGGTCATGCAATTGGTCTTTGCTGAAAGAAATTGCACAGGTTATTTACATAACATAAAAACATGTGGTAAATGTTCAATGGTATGGTGTGAAATATGTATCACTGTCGAAACCATGAACATTAGGTGCTTCGTTGTGCAGATAAGAGTAACAAAATGCATGCAAAATGTTCATATGGTCCACCCATGGTATGGTGTAAAATATGTATCACTGTCGAAACCATGAACATTAGGTGCTTCGTTGTGCAGATAAGAGTAACAAAATGCATGCAAAATGTTCATATGGTCCACCCATGGTGCCCAAAATGTCAGCGTGGATTCGTGCAAGTTCTCCAGTTTTCTATATATGGCTGCAGAAGTGAAATGAATTTGGGTGGCAGGGTAGTGCAGTGATAATATCTGCCCTTGTTTTGCGTGGGTTTCACAACTCCCGGAGGAGCGACCTGTGGTGACAAGACAATGGACAAGGCTGGGAGCATATGTAGATGAGGTGGGAGACTCGATCTGTGGGGGGAAGTATGACCGCGCGAGAGATCAGACCGGGCAGAGGACACCGGTTGACAACTTTAAAACCAGTTTAATCACCCCACTGATTCCAAGTTCCAACGCATGTCCATTGCCTGACAAATACGTGCTGCTAGGGCCCCCTTAACCACGCAATGTCCAGTCCCACAATACAAAACTTGAAATGATCTATTCCAGCAGAACGTTCTGTCTAACCCACGAAACCGCGAATCTGCACTCTCGCGTATGCATATGAGCTTGTGCGAGTGTATGTGTGTGTGAGTGACTTTGCGATGCCCCACGGGGTCATGCCATGTCCATGTTGAGCTCGTTCGCTGTGTGTTGACTTAGTAACTTGTCTTGCTGTATTAAGCCCTGCGTATCGGCCGCCGAGGCAACAACAAGTTAGACCGTTTGCAGCTTGATGTTGCTTGAGAAATATACCGCTGATCAGGTCTCCTCTTCCAGCACGCACATTGTCTGCAACTGAAACCCACTTTGCCCTGCTGAATGTGTGCTCTCTGAGCACCGAAAAAGCCCCACTCATCGCTGAGCTGATCTCGGACAACAGTTTGGACCTGCTCTGCCTAACAGAGACCTGGCATCATCAAGCTGATTTTCTCACATTGAATCAGGCTCTACCGCAAGACTTGCACTCCATCAGAAGGCTCATTCCCATGGTCGTGGTGGCGGTCTTGCAGTTCTCCACTGTGTGCCGACATCTGACCAATTCCATCACCGGCCTTCAATTCAGTCGAGCATTGTCTCTGGATTGAAGGTCGGCTCAGCCTGTGAAGTTGGTTCTGCTCTACCGCCCAACTGGAGTTCCCACTTCTTTTGTCAATGAACTGTCTGAGCTGCTTTCTAAGCTCTGTTCCAGTTCTGAAAGGATCCTGATTCTTGGCAATTTTAACATCCATGTTAACTCTCTAAAGAGTCCTCTTGCAAGGGATGTCATCGCCACTCTGACCTCACATGGCTTCACTCAACACGTGACATCTGCCACTCACAGATGCAGCCATACTCTTGACTTGGTTTTCTCAGGGGCATATCGGTAACCAACCTCAGAAAAAATCTGAAGCCCACTATATCTCTACCCAGTCTCAACCACCAACCAATACGTCAATAAATGTTCCTCCACCTACTTTGACCTCAAAACTCCTGGAATTTTCCGAATTAATGGAATCTAATGTCTCTTCTTTAGTTACTAGATCTTGGACCACAAACTGCTCCCTGGACCCCTTCCAATTCAAAATGATCTGGGCAAATTTCAAATCCTTTGTCACTTTCATCACAAATCTCTTTAATAACTCACTTCGCTCTGGCATCATTCTGCCACTATTTAAATGTGCTGCAGTTGCCCTCTGCTTAAAGAACCTGGCCTCCATTGCAGCATACCTGATAATTATCACCCCATCTTACATCTACCATTCCTCTCTAAGGTCCTTGAATGTCCAGTAGCCATGCAACTCCAGAAACACATTCACAACAATGACCTCCTCGATCCCTTCCAATCTGGGTTCAGATTCGGCCATAGTACTGAAACTGCTCTGGGCAAATTAGCCAATAACCTACTCGTCGTTGCTGATGAAGGCTTACCACGTATTCTTGTCCTCCTGGACCTGAGCGCTGCCTTTGATATCATTGACCACCCGATCTTGAGCAACTGAATCCAATTGATGCTTAATAATCAGACCATTTAAGTTGCTAAAGCAGTCTGGAGTCTAGGTGTCACTCTTGGTTCCTCACTCAGCTTCAAGACACACATCAACAAGGTGACCAAGGGAGCCTATTAACATCTCAGAAATAGAGCCAGACTGCGCAACATCTTGTCACCCGCTGATACTGAGAAGCTAATGCACACATTCATCTCCTCACGAATCGATTGCTGCAATGCACTGCTTCCTGGCACGCCTGCCTACCTGATCAATCGTCTCCATGTGCAGAATACGACTCTAGTTGTCACCCGCACACCCATCCATGAAAACATATCCCCCCTTGCTGGGGTCTCTCCACTGGCTACTGGTCCAATACAGGATTGAATTTAACATCCGCCTTCTTACCTACAAGGCTCTTCTCACTGGCGTTGCTCTGACATACATCCATGACCTACTTCAGGTACTCTCCTCAAACTCAACTTCGATCCTCGAATACGAGCTTGCTGCATGTGCCCAGATCACACCTTCATTCGATAGGTGACAGAGCTTTCTCCAGTGCTGCTCCCAGACTCTGGAATGTCCTTTCATTAGAGATTCGATCAGCTGAGTCCTTGGGCATCTTCAAATTTCATCTCAAGACTCACTTGTTCCGTAAGGTTTTCAAGTCCTCTGGCTAGGACTGCTTGTGTGGCTCACTGTTGTCATGCTGGGATGATGGCTCTGCCGACCTTTGCCTGCTCGGGAACATTTATTCTTTTCTTGTTTGTTGAAGAATTATTTTTAGCGCATATTTTATGTTCTTCGATCATTTATGACCACTATATGACTTTCAGTTTAACTGTCCTGATGTTTTTGTTGTTCGATAATTTATTGCCACTATATGACTTTAAGTTGAACTGTCCTGATGTTGTTGTTGTTGACATGCCGTTCTCTCCACAGTTCGGATTTGTAACAAAAAAACCCAAAAAACGTTATAGTTGCTGATTTGCTGTTCTTACGTCTTTGTTGTTGTTGACTTGCCGTTCTCTCCGCAGCTCTGTGCAGCGCTTTGTGACCCTTGGATGAAGAAAGCACTCTAGAAGTGCAATTATTATGATGCACAAATATAGCCTTTGTTTGACTCAAATCACTATCTACCGATGAAATTATATTACCACCGATGAAGGTTCTTTTTATTCGTGTTCACAATTAAATGACTGTTTATTGTGGTCCCATGGCTAGACAAAAATAACCAAAATTAATAAGGCATAAGACAGTTCAGTCATTATTTGGCATAAATCTGCACTGCTAGAATCAGTTTGGGGAGCCCAGGTATATGCACCAACAGCCACATTTTAATAAGTCTTAGTTCTGAGGCAATTATTCTAAAGGTATCAGTTGATTATAATGTATCTTTATCTTTGCATATAAGAAATATTGTAGTATTGTCACGTGTTTACATACATTACTGCTGATACTGTTGAGAATGTTGGTGCATCGCTCGATCCTGTCCAAATTATATTGTTGCAATTCATTATTAGTTGTTTCCTTCCAGTTATGTTTATAAACACAGGCCAGCAACAAACAGTACTATCGAAGTTGTAAAAATAAAGAGTTTATACATTGCCAGAGATTAGTAAGAATATTGAGAGCTTGGAAGAAAGGCTATGCAAGAGAAGCAGCATACAGAGATATGTTGTGACTTGCATTGTTGTGGTTGAGTAAACTGTATATAAGCCCTATGAATCAACTACTTACAACGACGAATGCTTGATGGAATGCATTATAAGATCCATGCATGTTCATGATTGTATCGTTATTGTTTAATTTAAGAACATGTCTCTCAATCCTGAGAAAAAAATCGGTTAGTTTGTAATATTCTTTTGAATATAAACATGGCCTTCCTCATAGCATTTCTATTTTTTTTAGGATATTCATAAAAGCCCACTTTTTTTATTCCATAATAGTCTATAAATAATAATGGTGTTAGGATTAGGATAATGAGAAAAGCATTATAAATGTTTGGAAAATCGACCCAGTGGAATTAAGACCATAGATTATATATGCCTTGTGAGGCCTTAAATCTCCTGTTCTCTTCTCTCCAGTATAATTGACTGCTGCTCATTTGCCTCTTTGCACGCAATGGGTTTTAACAGGCTCAGAGTAGACATCTCTGATAAGAAGGGTGATACTTGCCAAGTGGAAATGTTTATTGGAATTAAGAATAAATCCATGGGCTAGGTTCACATCTTTACAATACGACTAAAATGCACCCCAACCATTAGTGCACCATTGTTGTCATCTAAGACATTGACAAAAATTTTACCAAAAATCAAAATAACGGCCTGTTCGCCAGAACATCAACTAAGCTTCATATTAATGTATCATGCTATGTAGTATTTTTCCATCTTGTCTTTAAATTATTTAATCACACGTCTAAACACACCCACAAGAGAGGAAAATCCGTCAAAAAATGATTTTAGTACCCGAGTTACATTTATATTTTGTAATAATTAATGTCCTCAAAAGCACAACATATTGACTGATGTAATACCCTTTCGCTTGGTTTGAGTCTGGGTTGTGATTTGTAAAGCATGACATTGAATTGTTACTCCACGTGCATCATCTTTTATGGTCAAGAAAAAAAGGGATATCGTTTTGACCGTTTAATATTTTTGTGTAACCATCCAGGACTTTATTCGTCCCACAGTATGTTGGCACAACATTCTTCTGTTATCCGTGCCATAATTGACAAAAGTATTTTGGACTGTGTAACATTAATCAATATAAACACACAATAAATAATGGAACAGCTGATCA
Source organism: Mordacia mordax (assembly GCA_036362905.1). NCBI lineage: Eukaryota > Metazoa > Chordata > Hyperoartia > Petromyzontiformes > Petromyzontidae > Mordacia > Mordacia mordax. Next base: position 17,592,014 of record JAZEWT010000014.1, on the reverse strand, counting down.
GTTGTTACACCTAGTATCAATGGTGTTTTCGTTGAAACTGTCTGTTGGATGTTTGCTTTTTCAAACCTGTCTGTTTAAATGTTCAAATACACATTGTTTTTATTATTCATGCAATATCAATATCTGCTTAATCCTATACAGGGTTGCAGGAGGCCAGAACCTATCCCAGCAAACATAGGGCGCAAAGTGAGGTTATATCAACAACGTGCTATCAAGTATACGTGATGATTTGTGCACCATTAAAATCACGCTATGTCTCAGACAGAAAACCATCCCATCCATGGTTACATATCCCCAGTACTGATGTCTCTCCACTGGTTACCTGTTAAATACAGGATTAAATTCAAGATCCTCCTTCTTACCTACAAAGCTCTCACTGGTGCAACTCTGACAAACATCCGTGACCTACTTCAGGCACCCTACTCAACACAACTTCGATCCTCCAGTACAGGCTTGCTGCATGTGCCCAGGTCGCATCTCTTCTCGCGCGCTGTTCCAAGGCTCTGGAATGCCCTTCCACTGGAGATTCGTTCAGCTGAGTCCTTGGACATCTTCAAATCTCGTCTCAAGACTTACTTGTTCCGTAAAGCTTTCAAATCCTTCGGCTAGAACTAATGATGCCACTCAATGTTGTCGTGCTGGAATGATGGCTCTCTTCTGACCTGTGCCTGCTCGGGAACATTTATTCCTTCCTCCGGCTTGGACTGTTGGTGCTGCTCAGTGGTGCCGTGCCGGGATGTTGGCTCTCTCCCAACCTGCACCTGTTCGGGAACATTTGTTCCTTCCTTGTTTGTTGAAGAATTTTTTTTTCTGCTGACTTCATGTCCTATAATTTATCGCTGCTGTTCGACTTTTCAGTTGAACTATTCTGATGTTGTTGTTGACATGGCGTTCTCTCCACAGCTCTTATTTGTAAAAAATAAAAAAACCGCAAAAAAACATTGTTGCTGATTTTCCGTTCTCTGCCTATGTTGTTGACGTGCCGTTCTTTCTGCAGCTCTGTGCAGCGCTTTGCGACCCTCGGGTGAAAAGCACTCAATAAATGCAATTGTTTTTATCATTATATCCTGACTGTGACGCTAGTACATTTGCAGGACACTATTTGGGAGGACAATTTACTCAGCAGGCCAGTTAACCTCGGCAGCGGCGTGTCTTTGGACGCTGGGAGGGCCCGACACCTTCTTGCTGTGAGGTAGCAGCGCTACTCACTGCACCACCGCGTTTATTAGATTTAGAAAATATATGCTTGGTGTTGTGGTTTTTATAACATATTTTACGGATTTTTTTTTCTAACAGTATGTGTTACTATACATACTTTAACAATACAAGACTGTATATGCGTTGACATGATTTTTGGTCAGTGAGTAATACGATTGAGTCTCTTATATATTTGTGGTTAAAACTGGACACGTTCTTGACAATTTATCATGCACATAGCCACAACTGTAGTGATATATGTATATCACAGATAGTCTGATTACAGGTGTAATTGGAAGACATTTCAAAACAAGTTACATTGAAGTCTATAATTACAGTTGCCATACCACTCAAAAGTCAGTGATTTTCTATTCAGTGACCATTGAGGGTGGTACCCACTTCCTGTTTGCAGCCATGAACCAGTTATCAAGATTCTATGTTCCTATGGGAGCGCGAACCTGTCAATAGGACAACCACCTGACTCCCCGACAAAGTCGTACTCATCTTGTCGACCTCAGAAGGATGTTAGACTTTCAACCCCAAGCTAGGATTGATCTTTGCAACCTTCAATTGCGAACCCCACACTTTGCTGCTGCACCATCCGATAGGCCCTTAACTTGCTTTACATGACAAATATAAACATAATAGAGTGCACTTCTATACTGTATACAGTTCACCTTCTTTAAAACACTAGCCATGAATGAGCATTGTATTATTTTTACCCAGCCCATTGGAAATGTTACCACTCATAAAAAAATATTTTTTTTGTATATTTATTAATACTCTCAGGCCATCGGGAAATATATGGGCTGTTTAAGACTGTGCCTTGCAATATATTGTCTGGAGAGGTCTGAGATGTAAGCTCAGACAAACACACCGTTATTGGGAGGCAAATGCATTGGGTGTTATTATTTTCTCCATGATGAGCTTTGTGATGAGTGTATCGACATACAGGCACTGTGACAATACAAATGCATTAAGTGCCTTAATTCACACTAAAAGGGTCGACAGTAAAATCTAAATATTCTTTGTGCATATTAAAATATCTACGTCCAATTTCGCCACATTTTATAAATAATTACAGTTCCAGTGGAGAGTCTGCCACGTTTTAAAAATATAGACCTGACGCACCTGTAAAAAAATCTAATGTAATGTTTTCAAGATGGGTAGTCTGTTAAATTGATTTGCATGCTTCCAACCTTCAACCATGTTTCGTTTTATTTCCGTTTCATAGATTGAGTCACTCCCCAAAAATTATACATGTTTAATTAATGCATGTGCTATAGATCTGTAACGACATTAAAACAGGGGCCTCAGTAGAGGCCTGTTAAGACTCAACTAGGTAGTTGGTTTCCCACCACTTATTGGTTGTTTCCCTCCACTTGTTCCTATTGGTCCCAGCGTACGCAGAGGAAGGAGGGACAGTTGCCCTGGCTTTTACCTCAAAGGACCATGATCGACCAAAGCTAAGGTCAGGTGGCGTAAGGCGGGAATGCTGTAGGACTAATATCTTAACACCAGTATAATTGCCAGAATTGCTAAAACTCTTTTATACATATGTGCACCAGCAAAAGTACCCATAATTTAAACAGCTCAGCCTGAACTACTAAAACATTGATATTATATTGTCCTGAGCTGATCGCCTTTTGGAAACATCTGGCTCACACTGGAACTAGACTCTAAAGAAAGCCATGTCCAGTGTATGACAATCAGTTTCAAGGAGAATGCATATATTATCAAAGCTTTTTGTTTGCATATTTTGCTACAAGGCTTTTTGCAAACTGGACACTTTGTGAAAGGTGTCTATTTGGTATTTGAAGATCTGAACACCTGTATAATTGCCAGAAATAGTAAAAACCATTGCTCTTTTTTCCATAAAATATATTGTTCATGCAGATGTAATGATGTGTGTGCAGACCTCGTCCATAATTATGTTGCAATGGGGAGCTTTAGCATAATGATTTTTGTACTGTGCTTTTAACCCGGATAAAAATTGGTGGAGAGTGATATCAGAACAGGTCTTGACCACCCTACTTCAAATGGATTAATGACAGTGCAGCAAGTGAAATTAATTTCCATGTCTATTTCATCTGTGCGCTTCTCATATGTTGCTTTGTTGTCGTATTCTCCGGTTTCATGCCACATGTACAAACACGCATGAATGGAGTTGCTCCCACCTCCTAATATAAGACCACAGAGCTTGGGTATTTGTTGGTGGATAGTTCTGACTTTGTCTTTGGGAGGTATGTAAAAATGCACCTATTAAACATTCGAATTTATTATTCAGCAATTCGAAATAACCAGCGTGGTGAAGTATAGTCTAACATCCCTTATCCCCTAAATGACATGGAGAGGCTTTTATCCAGCAATAAATTGACAATGGACTGTAAATTATCATTATTATTCTTGGTATTTTCTTTGGGTAACAATAGTTATACTCAACACCGTTGATATAATTATATCCATAGGTTAAATGCCTTTTTAAAACTGTGAAATTGCAGACTAATATGTGGCATTTAGAGAGGATCCTTACATTATCCAACAGGACATAATGTTTATAGCAGGAATGTAATGTCATAAGTTAAAAATAAAAATGGAATATATAAAATGCTCTTGTACAAATTGAATGCAAAACACGTTTATTCATGACTGTCAGTTGCCTGATTTTGTGTCTTAATTAAAATGGCTTTGGTTAAAAGGGCAAAGTAAATGCAACAGCTGACCTATGCCCTTAGGAGAGTGATACACCACACGAAAAAATTATGAATGCAAATGCAACATTTGTGAATGGAGATACAACATAAATTTTCCATGGACCTCAATGCACTCACAGTGTAAATGCAGTTAAATAGACTCCTGTGTGTGGGAAAGTATCACATGCCCGGAGCGGTGGGAAAAGGTGACAACAAGTGGATAGGCAGGGGGTCGGACGTAGAAAGGCTTGGGATCCTGAAGGCTCGAAGAGATTGTGAGGGAAGGGATATGGCCATGCAAGAGATTCAACCAGGTGAGTGACGTGGCTGTTTAATTACCCCACAGTTAACAGAGTTCTGACCACACTTACCCACCACCTGATAGATTCCCTCCGTCAACCCCCTTACCGCGTAGTACCCGGTCACAAAACGAACTCCCTTGAGGATCCACGCCTACCGAACGACCCGTTTAAACGCTGCACTGCCGAGATCTCGACCCGAATGCCAGTGTGTGTGTGTGTCAATTTCCACATGAAGAGGAGGTGCACGTGCACGCGTGTGTCGACTACGCAACGTTCTCCGGCCAGGGTGAGGTTAAGTCCCTGCTGATGTTCACACCCTCTCGTCGTCCCACAATCACCCTGCCTTGCAAACCGGGTAGCTTGCCTCGCCCGGTGAGACATACTCGCTGAATACCCTGTCGTTCCTCGGCACCATCACCGCTCTCGAATGACTGTCCCTCGTTCCGGCTGCCGGGCAGCATTGTAGTGGTGGTGCATCCCCCACTGGCCCGCTCTCACAGTCGTACTGAGGTCACCGGCTGCTGTCAGCTGCGTCGCTCACCACGCGTGCTCTGGCAGCCCCACCGATCTCGACCACCGAGTCGCGTCAACGCTGGGATCTCATTGAGTGTGCATCCTCCGCGCCTCTGCTGCATCCCTCACCTCAACGTATCCAATGCACACTATCTACGTGTCCCTCCAGCATCCCTGTTGTGGCTCTGCAGTGGCTTTCTGGCATCCCTTCCTCGCTGGCAAATCCCCCAATGTCTCTGTAGTATCTGTTGCTCAATGCCTCCTCAGCGTCTCTGCCGTCATACTTTTATCCCTTCCTGTGCAGCCTTCTTAAAGGCTCCTCCCGTCAAATATTCCAGCCCCCAATTGTTCTCGGTCTACTCACGTGATTTTACATCCGGAGGATGACTTCAAGAATGGCTCCAAGGTCAGAGGCCTCGATGGAGTTCCGGGATGTTGTCTAAGCTCGGGGGAGGGTGAATCCCAGGTTAGGTACGAGCGTCCGTTGTCCCCATTACGCTTATTTACACAAGTATGCGTCGGTTAAGACCCAAATCCGTCACAGAGAGTTTTACGTGAAGGACATTTCAAATAAAAGAAAAATGGTGACTGCAAAAATATGTAATAATTATTATTGTAATTTTTTTTACAGATATTGTACCAGCTGATAAAAGTCTACAGAGTCGATTCTTGAAAAAATGCGTTCGCGCTTAAAGTATAATCTGGTAATTACCTGCGGGTTCAGCAATAAATATGGTGGAGTGTGGTGATGTCAGGGTCATTTGAGGGTATATTTCATACATGTGTGCTTTTCCATTATAATACTGCTTTCAATAAAGCGGTATAATAAGGTGATGATTGAAATAAGTTTACACGCTTTATGAAGCTGAATGTTTCATGTAAAATTGATATGGGAAAGTATAACAATCGGTGTCATATCCTCTCCATTAGCATCGAAATCGATGCGATGCAAGGGAAGGGAGGCGGTGCGACCTGCTTGGATATATACTTTATATAGTA
>JAZEWT010000014.1:17566809-17580482 GCA_036362905.1 Mordacia mordax | reverse complement strand
ACCCGGGACCTTCTTGCTGTGAGGCGTCAGCGCTAACCACTGGGCCACCGCACCGCTTAATCCTATAGAGGGTCACGGTGAGCCGGAGCCTATCCCGGAAACACAGGGCGTAAGGCAGGAATACACCCGGCGATGGGACGCCAGTCCATCGCCGGATCTCCAGAACCAGTGACGGAAATTTCTCATTCCAATCGCGGGGCCAAGCCACTGCTGACCTCCCCACAAATTGGTGTGCATTTCATCAGTCACAGAGAGATGGTGGGCTTCGTTAACCCACAACTAGGACTTAAATTCTCTCAATTTGTAAGCTGCTTATTGTTTGAGTTAGTTTAACATGTCCGTCCCTCTTAGTCCCAACTACACTAAGTATTGCCTTTTTCTTTAGTCACCTCTGATTTCTTATTGCTGCCTCTACATCTCTTCTTGTATTGAAAAAAGCTTCAAAGTAATATTTCACTTGCATATATATTAGGGCGGTATGGTAGTGCAGTGAGTAGTGACATTGTCTCACAACAAGAAGGTCCCAGGTCCGGTTCTATGCTCAGCTCCCTTCCTGTGTGCAGTTTGCGTGTTTTACCCTTGTCCGCGTGGGTTTTTGATTCGTGTTATAGCCCGCTTTTCCTCCTCTATCTGCCGGGATAGGTTCCACCCCCTCCCCCAACCCTGTACAGGATTAAGCCGGTATTGATAATGATGATGTATACATATGATGGTGGCAGTCGGAGTGTGATTTCACATTCTTTCATTGTTACTATTGTCTTGGTCGTGTCACATGACAATTCGGCAGAGGACCTCGCCAATCAGCTGTAGGCTGTTCTCTCGGCTCGGAGCTGATCGCATCGCCATCTGGCGGTGCTTGTGAGACACAAACCTGGCTCATGCAGCCAGAGGCTGCCAAAAAGACCACCATTAATAATTTGGCAAGAAGTAGTGATGCAGTGGTAAGCACACTGTGCTAATCTCTAGTCGTAGTGCAATGGTACGCAAGTGATTTTGAAATGTTTGGAAGATAAGTGACTATTTTTTTTTTTAACAAGCAGGGAGGGGATGCACTGTGAACTGGCGACCTGAGACCGATTATGGAGCCATGGATTCTACAGTGGGCGGCACGGTGGCCCAGTGGTTAGCGCTGACGCCTCACAGCAAGAAGGTCCCGGGTTCGAGTCTCTCGGCTCGGGTGCCTTTCTGTGTGGAGTTTGCATGCTCTCCCCGTGTCCGCGTGGGTTTTCGCCGGGTACTCCGGTTTCCTCCCACAGTCCAAAAGCATGCTCCTGGATAGGTTGATTGGCTCGCAGACTAAAATTGTCCCGCAATGCCCGGCGATGGACTGGCGTCCCGTCGTCGGGTGTATTCCTGCCTTACGCCCTGTGTTTCCGGGATAGGCTCCGGCTCACCGTGACCCTATATAGGATTAAGCGGTTTCAGATAATGAGATGAGATGAGGGGATTCTACAGTGGTTGGGCCCTGCCTTACCAACCCCGACTGAACAGCATGGAAATGTGTTATTGTTCAACACCTTAAGCAGCGTTGTTAAGGTCTTCAACCATCAGTGGATTTACAAATGGCTACTATGATTCAGTGTGCCTTCCATTTACCAACCCGCATTGACCAGCGCGTGTTGAAGGTGACTGTGCCAATATATTAAAATGTCGAGTGGACTCATGTTGCAAAGAAATGTCATGAACATAATCATGAATGGACTATCACACTTTATCTGTGCGGAACTCGGGAGGTAGTGTACCAGAGCAATACCGTGAAAATATTTAATACATTTAGATTGCTTGGTTTAATCACACAGCGCCTTCAGAAGCTGGGTTTTTTTTTATCTACTTATGAAAAAAACGTTAAGATAACATAATCTCTTGACATGAACATTTGCTAAGTCTATTCATTTTATAATGGCAGTGATAGTATCAATCTGCTGCATAGACTTGAGTACCATTTGTACTCGCAAGCTTGTACTCACAATTACTACAATGACCATTTCATAAATTCTGTATTATTTTAAGTAGTCTTGCCAGAGCAATTATGCTGAAAATACATGCTGTACATTAGGACGCCAGTGATTTATATCTGAACTGGATCTGGCTTTTACCTTCACCAATTCAAAATACCAACACCATAACGCACAGTGGGGATGCCTTCATCCAGCAGTGGATTGGCCAAGGACTGAAAAATATATTACATTATCAAACAAGTTGTGTTGACAACAACAAAATTGGCTTTTGATAACCTATTTTATACCGGAAGACAACGTTCACTGCATATCAATGATTTTCAGACTGGCATGAATAATAATAAACTATCTTAATGTTCTGGAAAAGTACTTTTCAGACAATTTCTTTGTTGTGAGTGTGACTTATGACCGTGCAAATGAGCTATAAATAATATGCAAAATAGAGCCTCGGATCGTTGTGGATTTGTTTTATTTGCTGTCAGTGAGCTGAAAAATGTGTGGGTCATTTTACAGCTTTTCTTTTCATTTGACTGGAATATATAATCCAATAGATAATTCTCTCCCTTGGCTGTAATCAAAACATTTTCTCTCGACGATGCAGAAAATATTATGCACCGAAGTGTCATTTTCTCTGAAAAACGTCAACATATTTTATTGCGCAAATTGTTTATTCAGTTTTAACACAATAGACTTTAACATGTCAGTTTTGTTCTGCCAGTTGAAATATAGCTTGCTATTGTTAATAGTACAGTAAATATCACTATCATTAAGAAAATAATATACCATTATAGTGCAATTTCAAAAGGCATTTGATGGGTAGCACAGGTTGTTTGGTAAGATTTGAAATTACAGTTGCATACGGAAAATAATTTACACGCATGATTTGGGCGCTATCACCTATTCACAAAGGTTTGTTGGCATTGATATGGAAATTGTGAAATTCTGCACATTTTGTGCTTAGATAAATATTATTTTGTGTTTTTTCTGAGTGAATATCCACATATATGCACGTTTTACAAATATACCTTTTGAAAACGCAATCTATTTTAGTCGCAATTTTTCTAACCTACAATTACATATAACGTTAGACCTCAATATGAAGTTAATCCTGTTGTTCGTTAATGTATCAATCTATGCGTGACATCTACAAAGGCAACTCTCACAAAAGTGCCTATTTTGAAATGGGGCTCTGGATTTTTTGTTACTAATATATACGCTTTACAACCCTAATAACTAAAATGTTATATCTGCTAACAGTAACAAAAATTTTCTAACTTCTTAATGGGAAGTATATATTTAAAAATTGCCTTAAAGTCAAGGATTTATTGCAATATATATAAAGATAGCAATACCGTTGCATCATCTCATGCCATCTCATTGTCAGAAACCACTTAGTCCTGTAGAGGGTCGCACTGAGCCGAAGCCTATCCCGGCAGACAAGGTGCAAGGCAGGGATACACCAACGATGGGACGCCAGTCTATCACCGGGCACTGCGGGCAATTTAGTTTGCAAGCCAATTAACCTATGCGGCAGGAAACCGGAGTGCCCGGCGAAAACCCACACGGACACGGGGAGAGAACATGCAAACTCCACACAGAAAGGCACCCGAGCCGAGATTCGAACCCGGGACCTTCTTGTTGTGAGGCGACAGCGCTAACCACTGGGCCACCGTGCCGCCGTGCCGCCCACCGGAAACATTCAGTTTATCATTATTACACAAAAAGTGGCAATTGACATTCATCTGAAGGGGAACAAAACCCCGCAATTTATTTTTTTGAAATTACAATCATTTGTCTTGTTGAAATTCGAAGACTATTCTAATAACATAACCAAAATATTAAGCTTAACAGCTTTGTAAAAATATAGCGTCCATTCACACACAAGATGTCAGTGAGCAAGACCATTTATCTTATGTTTATGAAATTAAATTGTTGACATCAGTTTAAATGGAGTTATGGTGTCAACCGTGCCAGGCCAGGTGCATCTCGTTGACCTGTCTGGAGAGGTGCCAGCTGCGTCTCTTAAGCTGTCCGGAAATACGACAGGTGCAGCTCATTAAGCTATCTAGCGAGACACCAAGTGTGTGATTAAGTCGTTCAAGGAGCTGCCAGGTGGGTCTAGTTAACTTAATTAGTTGTTGGCGCTGCGCAGACGGGCTGAGGGCCTGATGTATGAAAGTGCGTCTAATGAGGAACAGGTGCAGCCGATTTAAGGTGGTGGGAGTGGCTCGAACGGAGGGGGGGGGGTGATGTGATGTGCCGTGACGGGATGACGACTGCGAGAGAAAGGAGTCTCTGGATGGGAGTTGGGCGGAGATGCACGTCAGGATGCAGTGAGGACAGGAAGGTAGCGCGTGAAGCGCGGGGAGGGTAGGGCAAAGTGTTGTTGCCCTGTCACTGCGGTGATATGGTGTTGAAGTCGTTTTGTGTGTTTCATAAAGCATCGAAAGGCAGAAGTCTTCCTGCGCCTCACCAGAGTGGCTGGCGTGTGTGTCGTCGGTGCTGGTGGGAGCGACGTTTCCAGTGGCCCGCCACGTGTTCTCCTGTAGGCAGCGGAACCTGATCGTCTTCCGGGAGGGACAAGTTGGGGTCCTGGAGAGGGCACCGCGGTCAGGGTATCAGAGTCAATGGGCCAAATCATAATTCAGTACCATGGATGGTGGCAAATAATCAATTATGCCACTTCTTTTATGTGCCTGATAAAAGTAAAAATTTGAGATAACATACAGTACTTCCTAATGTTATTTTATAATTAACTAATTTTGGCGATTTAAAGACGTTGGTTCAATATTGCCATCTCTGGTGTTACAAACAAGTAAACTTACGGTTTTTTTTTGGACCTGTGGACTAATAGGGAAGTGGGGGTAAAGACCATGAAATGTATTACACGTTGGATTAAACAGCTAATAATTTCTTCCTCCCGGGTAAAACCTAAGCTTACGCTATGTCCCAGCAATTGATGGGGTGGTAGCATTCTAAGCCTACATGACGAGTGTTTAATTAGTTTTTAAAGCGAATAACAATGTTCCCAAGGAGGGGCATTCAAGGTATGGGGATAGGCGGAGTTCATCGTAGTGTACCTGCCCATAAGGGGGTTACCCTCTCTACAGGTTTGCTTTGATAACTAACATAGCTTCCTTGTCCCTGAGCACATGTAGGGTCGTTGTGTGTGCAGTAATATGTCGTGGGCTCTGGATTTCTGTTCAAAGACCCCACCATCCGGCTATTGAAATGCCATTGTCGTGCAAGTGCTGGTATAATAACCAGGATCATTTTAAGCAGTATTGAAAAGTTATTTTGTTACATTTGTGATAGGGCGTGGAGATGAATTGAAGGCTTTGACTTACATTTCCCGTGGCTTCATTTGAGCGTTTACAGCAATGCAAAGAAACAATAACAAATTAACCAACATGAAACTTATCAAAAAATGCTTTCAGGTCATACTAAAATGTACACTCGTATATAAAATGTTTTGCAAAAAATAAAGTACAGAAACTTGAGCAGTATCTTACAACTGTAGTGATTAACCGTCTGTGTTTTGGTGTTTTGTATCTTTTAACCTAAGTCATATTGATATGACAGTGTATGGTTTCACGAGGCTGTGAGTGGCAAGATATCATCACAGCAGCGCTTCGCTGTTTATGAGAGATTTTCCACAGCCTGCGGTGCCGGTCAGCAGAGCTGTGCCGTGTGGCTGAATTAATATTTCGCTGTAAAATGTGCTGGTAATGCGTGTGTGTGGGCATGCATTGCTATGTATTAAAAAGTAGGAAGAGTGGTTTGTTGAGTAGTTATTGCCTCACAGCAATAAGGTTCAATTTCCAACTCCGATGCCTCACTGTGTGGAATTTGCATGCTCTATATCCGCACGGATTTTCACTAGGTACTATAGTTTACGCCCATAGTCCAAAGACATGTTGTCGAGTTTTATTCGCCTAACTAAATTGTCCCTGGTGTCCTCCAATAGACTGTGGTCCCATCCTGCATATCGCCCTTGCTTGCACCCTACGTCTGCCCACTCCCCGTGACCTACAGGATTAATCGGGTATATAATGAATGAGAAGTGGTTTGCGCCACACAGCATAATCATTCCACTTGGGTTCCCATCAGTCCTCAATCACAATAGAGTGCAAATCTAGCAAGCACTTGCTTCGTGTGATTTCCTTGCAGAATTATAGTGTTCTGTCAGAGACGATGCAGAAAGTCTTGTTTCCTTCACTGGAGGCCAAATTGTATTCATTGACAGCTGAATATCTTTCACTTTCAATATCATTGATGTGAATTTCATGGATTGGCCACGTGTTGAGTCTTTATAATTCATCGGTACGACGTCGCTTGTTAAACTGCAGTCCACACTGTAGTAGTGGAAGTGGAGTTGGAGCTGTTACTGAGGAAGGATTCTGAAAAGAACTGCACATTTCTCTTTGCGAGTCATTGCCCACGCGGTCATTACACCAGGGCATGCATAGAATCTCAACAAAAGAATGAGCGGCTTTTCAAAATATCTGCGTGGGGTATCTCTGCATTTTCCACTGCTTACAAAGTGAGGGGAAAATAGACAGTTTAAACTTACACTCCGGTGCTCATCATGCAATCCAATCTCATTGTGTTTGGCAGCAGGTGAATATGGCCCATTATATTGCAGCGTTACATTCACAATATAAGTAGTGGCAGTGTATAATTACAATCCAAAGTTATATTCAACTGAATTAATTGTAAATGAGATGGAATTTCTTTATGCAATACTATTGTTATCAATAGTCAGTTTCTATTTAAGGTGTAATGTACCATTGGACAATGTAGCTCTTTTTTTTAACAGTTATCCAGCAAGGAGGGGTAAGCAAGCTACAACATATCGGGGCACAGAAGGCAATTTGGTCAGGACAGTTAGCCTAGGCAGTATGCCTTTGGAATGTAGGAGGAAAATGGAGCACCCAGCAAAACCCACTCAACACGGTGAGGGCATTCAAATGCCACGCAGAAACGCACCGGGCCAGGAATGAAGCGTAGGGCCTTTTAGATGTGAGGCGGCAGCGCCACTCCGTGCACCACTGTGCCTTCAACATAAGACAACGTTCGTTTTCCATAATATAACTAAATCTTTGGCGGCCAATTTGTTTGTTTGTATGCATGTTTGCCATTTTAAAGCTCATTAAAAGCAGGCTAGAATTAGGTCAATGTTACTAAAGAGAATGACTTTACAAATCATGAAACTTGCTCTTTAAAGCTGCTTTTTTAGGATAATCGTATCGAGCCTTCCTCCTCTCTATAAAATGCCGCCTCTTATAGGTCATGATGCTGATATGTATGTATATATGTTGAACTTATTTTCACTGTAAGTAGCCAACCATAGCTATCGTTTGGCTACGAGATACAAATAATGACTGTGAAGGTTTTCCACTGGAACCACTACTTAGACCATCAAGACTAACATTAGAATCACTGGGACCTCCAGAACCACCACTTAGACTACCCGGACAACCCCATGACTGGATGCTTATTTATTACCTTGTGTAATTAATGCACACACACATACAGACGCTAGAACTGTGTGTATATGCATGCAAACACAGCTGCTCACTCGTATGCATGAATATTTTCACTTGGTATTTGCCTGCAGTAGAATTGTGATTTCTGAATAAATTGGTGCAGAAGGAGGAATCGTAAGAATCAAATTCGATCCCTGCAGGAATCAATCAGCTCACGCATGGCAGGTTTGCTAAACAAGTGTCTGAAAGAATGTGAACATTTGCCATCTGAAAAGAAACAAAACATGGGTATTGCTTACAATGGGTTCATTATTCCTGTGGTGTTCATGTAAAAAGTTCAGTGGCCCTTGGAGGTGTTGACCTCTGGGGCCAAGTGTATGAGCAGGGAATTTTCCTGCAGTCAATTATCCACATAGTTGAAGGTATGTGCAAAAAACATCCTGCATAGTTACTTGTCACTGAAACAGTGGTGATATTCAACGAATGGCAAAAACGAACAACAAATTACTTATTGTGTGGTTTTGACATGATTATTTATATATATGGTTGTGTGTAGTTCAAAATATCTTTTTCTATTGTATGCAATGTTCGACGGTATATACATCTCATCTCATTGTCTGAAACCGCTTAATCCTATATAGGGTCACGGTGAGCCGGAGCCTATCCCGGAAACACAGGGCGTAAGGCAGGAATACACCCGACGACGGGACGTCAGTCCATCGCCGGGCATTGCGGGACAATTTAAGTCTGCGAGCCAATCAACCTATCCAGGAGCATGCTTTTGGACTGTGGGAGGAAACCGGAGTACCCGGCGAAAACCCACGCGGACACGGGGAGAGCATGCAAACTCCACATTAATAAGTAATATGCACCCTGTGTATCGCGCTGCATATTAACTTCGCACAACATTTAAATGGTTGGGTGTTGCTTGTGAAACAACAATTCGTCTTAACACCTGTGATTTAATTTGAACAGATGGACTGGAAAAGACAGAAATTAAAAACGCAGCATACCTTTTGGGCGTCAGCGAGTGTTAAGTGAAGATTACGAGTGAGTGGTGGGGGGGTCATGGAGATATGTGTTAAATATGGTTAAATGGTTGGCTTATTTTCTATGAACATCGTGTGTTCTCAATGAGGGAGGTTTACATCCATGGAGTATGCCATTATCGCCTTGAAAACGTGACCTAATGATTTAGTTTTAAAAAAACAGCCGCCAATATGAGTTACTATTAATATGAATCTATAATTATTCAATGACTTAAACACTTGCATATGACAGCTATCTTTTACCACGAATGACAGCACTTGTGCCAGGGTAGGTGACATTTAAAGAGACCCTTATTCATGGAATGTCAAAATGCTTTCAACATATAATAGTGTGTTGAAGATAATAACATCACATTAGTGGATTATATGAATGTTTACTTTTTACGCAGTGATTCACTATGATAATAATTGCATTTCTAGAGCACTTTTCACCCGAGGGTCACAAAGCGCTACACAGAGATGCGGATAGAACGGCACGTCAACAACAACGACATAAGAGCGGCAAATCAGCAACAATAACTTAATTACTGTGTGCCAATGTCAAGAGTGGTGTCAACAATACAGCTGGATGTGGTGCCAAGACGTCTCGCTGTCTCACTACACTCAGTGCCCAGATGCCTCTACCTGTCTAGCGAGCGCTGCACGCGTAGGGATGAGAGACATTCCTCCGAGGCCTCACCTCGAAAGTACTCCCAGAACCCGAATGACCATGGGCCCGCGCTCACAACCTCACACAGACTCAGCGCTTCCTCCCGACTCCTCTTCCAGCACTCGGCACCTCGGCCAACAATAGGGCCGCTCACTCGTTCGATCACACACGCTCGGCGCTTACGGCGGCGAAACGCTCCCGTAAAAACTCGGACACCACAGCTTCTACCTGCATCGCACGTTGTTCAGCCTTGCATCCGTCCACTCGTTTAATCACAGCGCTCACAGTCGCGCCAATGCACGTCGCATACGCTCGCGCTGTGGACATTTCATGGCTAGCACAGAAGTCCAAGAACAGAGTACTGCTCGAGTTCAGATCGGGCAGATCATTCCTCTCAAAAACACCCCTCCCACCATGTTTCTCCACCTTGACCCAGATGGGTGTTGACGTCTCCCAGTTGAACTATGGAGTCACCAGGTGGAGTGTTTTCCAGTATCCCACCCACTGTCTCCATGAAGATAGTGTACTCTGAGCTGCTGTTTGGTGCCCATGCACACACAACATTCAGTCCTCCTCCCTGTGACCCGAAGTCGCATTGAGATAACCCTATCATTCACCGGCGCAAACTCCAACTGAGTGCGACCTAGCAAGGAGCCTAGCCCCTTTGCAACTCCGTAGGAGTTTGACTCCAGTGCTGACACTGCATAGAGGTGAGCCTAACTATATCCAGTCGGCTGCACAAGTTCTGGTTCCTTACCTACCAGAGAGGTGACGTTCCACGTTCCAAGAGTCAGTTTTCATTGCAAAGGTCTGGCATGCATAGACCCACTCTGTTTGCCTGCAGGTAGTGGGCCCACAAGGCAACGACACCACGTCACTTTTTTCGGCCTGTCCATTCTCTGGATAAAAAAAACACGCTCGGGGGGGAGAGGGGTGAGACCGTGATGGGGTTAAACTAGATGGCATTTTCACGACGCGCACTGGGGTGAACCAGATATGTGCTGCAAGTGTAGTGCGGGGTGTGTGTTGGGATGGGATGAACACGGAGTCGCGGCGGCGATGCTGGCGGCGATGCTGGCTACGCGCTGAGGGGTTGGTTGCCCGTGGCCCCACAGTAGGAATACATGATTTTTTACTATTACAGATCTGAAAACTTTCTGACCTTCCTTTGTACTGGACCCGTTTATCATAAATGTGGGTGAATTGATCAAATCAGAGTGCATATGGCAATAACATGCATTACAAGTGCTTGCTCGGAGGCAATACAATTCTCTTGAGAAAATCTTTTGTCCCTCCCTTCGGCTGAATATGGCTGGTGATAGTATTTTCATCAATATATATAAATACGCCGGACCCTTTTTAAAACACTATTCTGGTACAGCAGTCTCCCGTGAATTTCAAGGATCTCTGCATCTCTCATTGTCAACATAGAGCAGGAGATAAATGTCGTCATCGGTGAATTGATTTGGCAGACGAGGAGGGGGCTTTTGTGCTTTCATTTAGCTCGACTGCCTCCTTCAGTACAGTACAGTGGCAGAGGACTTGTGTCAGCCATGGGTGAACAAGAAGATTTCATGCTCTGAATCACCTCGTTTCGTGTGTGTGACTTTCAATTGCTTTTACTGGGCACGGTTACGGTGACTTGAAATTTGCACAAGCATCAGTGTCGTAAGCCCACCTCAACCCGACACAGCTTATTAGTAAGGTTTATCACATGAAGAAAATGTGCCAATTCTTGACTAAGTTAGTACGCCGGCGTGTTGGAGAGCAAAGCAACAGGATTTACAATGAAATAGGATGTTTCGCTGATAATCGCAAGCAGCTTCATCGGGCACCTACAGTTTATGTCACCCAACCTAAAGGGCTCTATTATGGATAATTGGTGACCAAAGCATCGTTGTTAAATAAGCAATCTTTTCAACCTGAATGTAAATGTAAAATTTAATTATTACAATACTACCTTCTGTGACATTGCCTGCAATCTCGTATGATATAGTCTTGTCGATAAGACCATTGTGCTTACATAGAACGTCACGTTTTAGAAAGCGTACATGGTCAGCAAGAGGTTAAATGCACAATACCTATTTATATTTGTAGATTTTTTTTTTGTATTTATTTTGATCGTGAATGTTTCAATGTGGCTGCTTGTATGTGTAAGATATGCCCACTGCGTCTCTAATTCCTTTGACCATAATACTCAACGAGAACACAGGGGTGGATATCATTAAACCAAATCTACTTTTACTCGATGGTAGCAAAATCCGCCACTATCTGTCACTCGTCAGCCATAAAGAGACTCCAGCCAATGCTGGAGAACCACAGCGGTGACCGTTTAATCTCACCGACTCTCAATCACGCCGGCACATTGACACACTGGCACGTTAGCATGGCCGGCAACATCATTATCGCAGGTCATGACTAGGCCCATCACAGCACACCACCTTCCTCAACTCGTTCCATGTGGCACGGGGTCTAGCATGGCTGCCTCCCAGCAAGAAGGTCCATGGGTTCAATTTCCACCTTGGGTCCCTTTCTGTGTGGAGTTTGCATGTCCTTTCCCTTTGGGTTGTTGGCAGGTACTCCGGTTTCCTTCCACATTTCAAAGACATGCTATCTATGTTCATTTCTTGAATAAATGGCCCACGGTCCCCTTAGATGTTAGAACTTGCTTACCCCCCTCCCTGAACAACTGCGAAAAAGAGCTATATAGTTTAACGATTCCTTCCAACATTTAAACTGACTGACTTGACTCATGTCTCACATGTGCTCAGACGTTGGATTTACCTGATTGCCTACGTGTATGGGGGTATCATCTATCTGCCCCTTGGCGAATTGTGACCCCTTTGCTCCCAATATACAGAGAACTTATCCTGACGATCACCACACCAGTAATAAGTGCATGCCTAGTACCTTGTCTAATATGAAGACTGCTTACAGTGTATATCTACGCTTCAGAGGTCACCACAAACTAATGTAAATTGATTGCTTTGGCCTGTCTAATCTCTGAAAATTATCCTTGCCCATGCGTGCAAAAACGGTAACAAACAATATATCTGCATAGGCTCCTCTTTCCTAGTAACGGATTGTAAGTCACCTTATTTTTTTTTAGATACAAAACTGCATTGGTGGTATCCATGTAGTCGGTTTTGCACAAAATCACATCACGCCATATTATTTTTATTTCACGTGAGTGACATTCATCTGTGCAGATTAATCTGACAAGGTCAGTGTGTTGTTGTTGTGGATTTGCTCAAGGAAGGCTTGCTTATACGTTTGTGTTTGATGGCCGTGTGTTGGGGATCTTTGTATTTTTTGTTATACGTTTGACTCTAACTTGCAATTGTTCACTAGGCTGTCACTGCTCTAGATTAACTCGGCATCAGTGGCTGGAAAGCTTGAACATTGCCATCATAAATGTAGTCTGCATTGGATTTATATGTCGTCGAAATGAAATGCGGTGTCATTTCAAGAGTCTGTACATACGCAAAGGTCATATTTACAATTAAGAGAGGCAATTAGTCATAGGACATAGAGAAAAACGGGAAAGTTTGGAGCCCCCATATTTTCATTGGTAAGGCTCAAGAGCTACTGGGATGTGAGCCTCACATTAACAGTTTGTATGAGTGTTACAAGTTTGTTATTAGATATGGTCCCACGATGAATTGAAATGGTCCGGATCATTCAGTACTGCCCTGCGGAGAACAGTAAAACAGAGAAAAGAACACGCGTAAGGAACACTGAGTCATATACATTTTTATAATGATGGCGTACGTGGCCTTAGCTTATGTGAGCAGGATGGGGTCAGCGACTGCAATGGGAATGATGGAGGAGAGAATGATTAGCAAGATATTTGCGGGGATGGACTCGTAAAAAAATATATTGCAAAGTTAATTTTCAAGACTTAATTTGTTTAAATTATACGCAGACTAAACTATGATAAGTCCTTATTGTGTGGGAAAATCATCCTATTACAGTATATGCAATGACCATTATGCTTTTAACCATCAGTTAATCTGCAGTGACAGCTAAATTCCATGTAATGGTTTTTAAACCATCTGCCGCACTGTACACAAACTGCAATTAATGTACAGGTCATCTACAGGGAGTCTTAAACTCTGCTTCACGTCGAAAAAAACATCTGCCGCTGCTATTAAAAATGCAGCAAACACATTATCTTGTGGTTTTGAATATTCTCCTGAAAGTTATTAACCAATCCCCTTGCATAGACACATCCTGTGGGTCAATGTTAACATTTCATATAATGTAGACATTGAGGAAGAGCGTTAGTAGAGTGGTTAGTGCGGTGCATTAGGAATCCAGTGACCTGAGTTTTGATTCGCAGCCAAGGCTATTGGCAGAGGCAAGAGATATTTGAAGTAGGCTTGGCATACTGTGGATAACCCCGATGACTATCACGATGTGGAGAGGTATTAATCCAGCAGTGGTTTGACAAAGGACTGGAAATTGTTAGGGCGGCACGGTGGCCCAGTGGTTAGCGCTGACGCCTCACAGCAAGAAGGTCCCGGGT
>JAZEWT010000014.1:17530842-17543104 GCA_036362905.1 Mordacia mordax | reverse complement strand
GTTTTATCATTTGCGACTTTTTAAAATAAATTTTTTATACGTAATTGCCTTTAAAATTATTTATTTTATTAGCAGAGTTGTCAGTGTAACCAAGTGAATGTCGTTTGAGAGCCATGGGCAATTGTAGTCACATAAGCTGCTTTACTTACTAATTGAAACCTAGGAGTAATTTTTACATTCATAATCTCCAATGAAAGGGCATTCCAGAGTCCACAGCAATCTTCGTTCCAATTTTGCACGAAATTTGCCAATTGCAGAAAATAATGGGTGCCCCGGGGTAAATGAGTAATTGCAGATTAGTGCATATTAAAAGTCTTAAAGCATAATTCGCTCACTGAGTCACTCCGGTCAGTACCTCACCAGTGGTCATTCGCCTCCGTGTCACTCGCTAGTAGCACGGTTATTTCTCTCCAAACCTCTTCCATTGATTATTCCACCCATGTTGAGGACTCATGTTTTGTCTCGTGTATATCATTACTGCAGATCAGGATACCTTTTGTTCGCTACCTTTCTGCTTCTTTCCTCAAATTACGCGACTTTTGGAATTTCCTCATGTTCTATTTTTTTCCAGTTGTTATAGTAACCTTGTTCAATTGAAGGCATGCATCGACTCTTATCCATACATTTTTTGCTAACACTGTTGTTGCTGATGGCCTTGTGTTCTAAATGTTAGAGAAACCATATAATTATATTATCATTACACCGCAGTGCTTTCAGCCGGTGTGTATGTGTACGGTTAGTACTTTATAATAGGGATTGAATTTACTTTATAGTGAGGATACAAATATACATGTATTAATATTTTCATAACCGTCTATATTTTATACGTGTACATTTTTTTAAACCTTGGAATTATTAGAGATGTACTACAAGTAATATGCATGTGATATTTACACATTGCTTAACTCACTACACCACACAGAGTTTAACTTACACAATGGAATTTTATATTTATTGAGGTATGGAATCTGAACACAAATCCCAAGAGAACAATTTGTGTAAAAATTGTCATTATCAATATCCGCTTAATCCTGTATGAGGTCGTAGGGTGCCAGAGCCTATCCCGGCAGGCAGAGGTGCAAGACGGGATATACCCAGGATGTGACTCCAGTACATCCCAGGGCACTTTGTTGTGGGGAAATTTACTCAGCAGGCCAATTAACCTCGGCTGCAGCGTGTTTTTGAACGGTGGGAGGAAACCCGAGTACCTGGCAAATTCCCACACGGACAGGGGAGAGAATACGCAAACTCCACGCAGAAATGCACCAGTCAGGAACCGAACCCGGGTACGTCTAACTGTGAGGCGACAGCGCTACTCACTGTATTACCGCACCACCCATATGTCAGTATAATTATACAAACAATACAATAATACATTGTTATTGATAGCTGTGCTATGAAATTGTTATTGGTTCAGTTAAATTTACAAAAAAACATCATTTTTAATATCTGCCCATTAACACTGTGAACATCGTGATGTAAATAGCAATTATACTACTGGCTTCATTTTTATTACAATGACATGTCCTCCATGCCCTTTGGACTAAACGAATAAACTAATTTTCCTACGATTTTTAGTGGAATGACACATTCGTTATTATTTAATGCCAGGATATTTTCTGCCTCTGCTCTATTGAAACTCATTTTTCCCACTGGGCTTTCTCGTTACATGGCAATATATTACGGTCCTAAGATCTTATGACGCCAAATAGACACCTTTCGTAAAGTGTCAAGTTTGTAAAAACACACACGTTTGTGGCAAAATATGCAAACAAAAGGCTTTGATATTGTATGCATATTCCTTGAAACTGGCGCACACCAGAGACTGTTTCTTTTACAGCCTGGTCTAATTGCCAGCCAAATGTTGCCAAAAGGGAATTAACTCTACTTTTTCATATCTCTATACTGGCAAATAGACGAACATTTGGTCACTTAAACCGAGCCACGAATTAAATAGAGCACTACCTTTAATTTGAGGCGCAATATCGTTTGAGATTCAGTATTCACTCGCTTTGCGGCCGTGTAAATGGATACACAAGTTTTCACGACTTCCTCTTGAGAACCTCCGTCTTGTTACCTTGATGATAGCATTTTTGGCAGCTTCTACGATTGAGGGCACGCTCTTTCACTCGCGGTGTCTTGGGAGAGTGGCCAGGAGACGGGGCTGCGATCTACTCTGTGACATGTCAACATTGGTTGGTACCAATGATCTGCATTTTGACTGCTTTTGAAATATATAATTTCACGGATTATACTTTTAGCCCTCGAGACTAGTGCACACTTGTTGATACTTCCTCCCTGCAAGAGTGGGTAGACTTTTACATAAAGTAATTATGAAAAAAACGAGCAAATGTACTTGTTTTTAATTCGAAGGCTTTACTGACCAATGTTATCGATGAAATCCAATTTTTGGGTTAGGCCATGTAAACAATGTTTGTCGGAAACCCTGCACCCCGACACAGCCAATTAGTAAGGTTTTTCGACGTGAACAAAACGTGCCAACTCTTTACTATCAGCACACCGGTGTTGGAGAGCATACTCACAGCATTTACAAATGAAATACATATCTACGAAGGTATTTCGCTGAGATAGTGAAGAATTGGCAAGTTTTGTTCACGTTGACAAACCTCACTAATTGGCGGTGTCAGGGGATTAGAGGGCTTACGACAAATATATTTTACATGACCTGACCCAAATATAGATTTCATCGATTTTTTGTTATTATATAACAATCCCGTTCAAATGTAGCCATTATTTTTTGTTGTAAATTAACTGTGCGTTGACATTACACACTTGTTCTTAATCTTCATGCTAAACGCATGAGGAACACAAGAATAAGATTTTAATAACGATTCACAGCCCGTTATTAAACTCTGGTATGATGAAGGACCATCCACACCGTGTGTGATTGAGTATTAGCTCACCATACTCGTCATTGTGCTTTCGTGAATAAAATAGTACCAAGATTGTAAACCGAACCAGATTGACAAGTTCATAGTGCAGTGCCTTAGCTGCTCTATGTACCACTCTTACCCCCGCCTCCCCCCAGTTATGTACCTGTATTTATTTTCAACTTTGTCAACGACTCAATGACTAAGCAAGTGGAAGATGAAATTCCTGTACTACACGATCCCGGTGTGAAACTCGATAAGAATGAGATCTTCAGTCCAAGTCATACCCTAACAGGACACCCAACGCAGCCTTCGACAAACCAATAAACGGTTCAAGCATAATAGTACACAATAATATAAGGAAAGCATTCCTCGAAAAAGCAATGAACATGCTGCTATGTTCAGCCCTGAATACATATGTTGTGAACAGTGTGTGTGCGCGCGTGTGTTCTTGGCGTTTTACACAATTAATGTGTTTGTCAACGATGTTCACTTTTGCTCAAAACATTTAATTGCCATGGACCGCAAGTTTTTTCAATTGAACCTAATTAACTCATTAATTTCTGTTACAGTATCTCGAGCGCGCGTGACACATAGGACGGCTCCATTAATTGGTCAATTTGATTCATGTAGTGGGATTTAAAAAAAAAAGTGAAATACAACACGTTGTCTATTGAAGCAATGTAACTTTTTGTGTTTTGATTATAGCTGTTGATAATGTATAATGACCGTTCTTCTACTAGACACTGCCATTGAACGGTTCTTAACATTTCAGAATAAACCGAGTGCTCATTTGGCCTTGAGAGGCACACAATACAATGGGTTAGTTTTAATAGGGCCGTGCAGTGGTAAGCACGTGGGACACGTAATTTAAACATACAATTAAGCTATTTTTGGCCTTAGCATGATTGTGAGATTAGGAAAATTATCACTCCCGCGTATGAAAAGCAGTCACTGCATAGCAAAGCATATCCACCCCTTGTGGTGCAGGACCTACTGATGTCATGAGCTGCGTGTAAAACGCCATCTTATCACGAGCCATCATCGCGAGATCGAGCCATTGTGCGCCAGACCAATTGTCAAACGGATATTCATAAAATGTTTCACATAAACTTTATGCTAGATATATTTAAGCAGAATTCTATTGTTTCTCTGCACATAGCACTTCTATATATATATTAAAATCACCGTTGGCCTATTGGATTTTTAGACCAACGATAGTCCATCACTATTTGTATAAGCAAGCAACCTCTGAACTGGTTTTGACCTTCTGGGTTTCATCATCGGAGGCATTTTAAACAAATGTCGCTGTGCTGTTTGATGCTATCTGTTGGCAAGAGCACTCCATCTATGCTAGGGGGATCGCTTCCACACAAAGAGCAATAATGTTATTCAAAGTCATTATGTTTTATTGTGGAGCATTATCGCTAAAAGCATATGTAAGCAGAACTCTGTATACACATATAAATACAATATTGTTTGGTCACTCGGCTGTATTAACGTTCCACACCAATGATGGTTACTTCCAAAAGCTGCTCTTTCGGGAAAGCCATACCGCACAGATTGGCTTGCACGACTGTTGCTGATTTTCTGTTTTGGTGCCATTGCTGATGAGCCGTTCTCTCCACAGCTCTATGCAGCGCTGTTGTGACCCTCGGGTAAGAAGTTCTCTATAAATGCTATTATTATTATTCTAATACCAAAAGAGGAGCTTTTGAAAGCAATAGTCATACATCGAGCCATGAAAACCTACATCAGTTCCACACAAATATCATTATTTAGCAGCATTTGTTTCGGCAGGAAAACTCTGTATGCAGAACGTGGGTCCAGAAGATTAACACCGGTCATGCGATTTACGTGATCAATACTATTGACATTTACTTTAATTGTACCGTATATGCAACACAACCCAATCTCACATGAATATTATATGAAGGCTAAGTGAGACGAGTCAGCTACTTCAACCAAGGTTGTGGGTTCTGTGCACCACCGCGCTTCCGCATGGCTTTTTCTAAAGATACCCATGCGTAGGGCAGGCAGTCGCTACTCGTCTGGGTCATTGGCCGTAATGGATTCTCACATCACAGTGGGGGGTAGTTCAGCTGTAAAGCCGAAAGTGCTTAACAAGAAGAGGATATGTACGCGTGGCATTTGGCCACCGGTTCTTACCAGCCGCAGCTGGAGCTTGACCAACTAAGCAGCGCAGGTTATCTGCAGGCAGCTATCAAAGAAGCAAAGGAATAACAACATTCATATAAGCTAATATTTAAAACTCTAGCACATGTTACAACGCTTATGTAATGCTTATTTTTAATAGACAAATTTATCAGCTCGGTTTTCGGTTAAATTTGTTTTCACTAAACGCTATGTTTGCATACATGTATCCTTCGGACGTGGAGCGTGGCGGTGTAGTTGAACTCACATTGCTCTACTAACCGAGCAACCTAAGTTCGATTCCCACTCACGACCAGTAATAGTGATGAATTCCTGAAATGACCCTCCCCCCCCCCCCGAGGTCAACTCATCTTGAAACGTATGTCTGGTGCCTTGTAAATATCAGCACTTGGGACTGAAAGAGCTGGCGTCCACCACCCACCCTCTCGAGCGCTGTTCAGGCCTTTATAGGTACGCTCTGAAAGCACCTACCCCAACAATCTGCTAAAGGCTATGCGGTGGATATTTGCCTTTATCTTATAGTGTGTATAGCGTTTCGCATAACGATTTAACAAAGACAAACGTGTTAACTCACACGTAAGGGAACACGCAAAGGAAACTAGCAGAGCTCTGGTTATAATGAGGACATTATTCCCAGGTTTCACACCACGGATGCTATTCAGAATTCAAATGCAATGTGTACCCTATGAGGACAGCTATCAGGTAGGTGTGTGTTCATAGTTAAAATGCTCTCATGACATTAGAACATATTTCCTTTCGCTTAATCATGCTATGGAAAGATCCCGTTGTTGGTATTTGGCCCGTGTTCTCACGGTCAGAATTCGCAGCTCGTGTTGGATTTGGGTCTCGTGGAGGTCAGGGAAGCTGCGAGTCCAGCAGTGCTTCCTGCATGTGGCTCGGCATCTGATTTCCATGGGACGACACCTGCGTGCGAGGACATTTGCTTTACATTCCCACGTACTGTGCTTATTTTTTTTTTCAAAAATGCAATATTTTTTGACAAGGGTAAAAGAGAGGCCGCAGATCTGTTTTTACACCGAAACAACAGTAAACCGCAGTCAAATAAACCACTTTTAATGACAATTTATGTTAATGATGCTGTCCACCATAAAAAAAGATTAACTTTCTTTTCTGACTAATGGAAATGCATTTATAGTAACATTCCTGTCTAGCAGGGATTTTTCAACGTTTGGCAGTGAGAATGGACCTTTCATCAGACCAAGGGGAAGTTAGTTTA
Organism: Mordacia mordax; assembly: GCA_036362905.1. Taxonomy (NCBI): domain Eukaryota; kingdom Metazoa; phylum Chordata; class Hyperoartia; order Petromyzontiformes; family Petromyzontidae; genus Mordacia; species Mordacia mordax. The sequence goes on along the minus strand of JAZEWT010000014.1, from coordinate 17,536,801 downwards.
AGTCATCCATCTTCAGCCTCTTCATGATCTTCCCAAAAACCAACCGATCACATTAGCCCATTTTTCACATTCCCTTTACAAATGAGGCATCAAATTCGAAAACAAATTAAGCCCAATCCATTGCACACTCACGTGTAGGCTATTGATCAAAAGTGAAGATTTGGTATATGGTGTGGTGTTTGTAGAACTGCCGCATTGCTGCTCTAACGACGTAACAATTTGTGATATAGGTATCGATATGCTAATGTACTTTGGACGCAATCGTGAATCCCATAACGGCTAGAGGATGAGCATAGCTGTGTATTCCGCCGAGAGCCTGGAGAATACATTTGAACAGGTGTGTGGAGATAAAAGGAAGGTAAGTATAATTGTGGGACACTGCTCACATTTTATTTTATGGGAAGACCAAGGCACCATAGGGCCCATTGGAGTGATGTGTACTTCCCTTTGGAGGTAATTGATCAAGCTGACGTCTGGTAATTACATGTTTGGGACCATGGGGAGTCATCTTTCATCTGCAGTAACAGGAAGTCTGCAGAGCCGGTGTGGCGGAATGACTGTGGCATGATGGCACACTTCTAAAAAAAAAATCACAACGCTTTTTATTTATTTATTGCAATCTCGAATCTTTCGCTTGCCGTGGCCTTGAAAGGATCTAGCAAGCATAGAGGCTTCTGCTTTTAGATAGCAGGCCCCAGGGAGACAAAGGCAACACAAGCAACAAATAGAAGAACGATTTATTGTTTATAAACCTCAGTGTATCATGACTCTATCTCAACATCACCGTACACAATGCTCTCTCTCACACACACCAATATGCTCTCACAATGCCCTTATTCATTTTTGTCCACGACTTGCAATTGCCAAATCAATATTTTCCAATTCAATATTTGGCAACCCAATCTTGTGAGTGTTTCCTCAAAAGAACTCCCCGGTGTTAACTTGGAACAAATTGGATACCAACCAAGACTTTTATGCACACACCTTGATGGGACTTTTTTTCTCTCCCTTACGACCTCTGCTTTGAAGTCATCTGTAAACGTCACGGTCGAGGTTCATCCTTGGTGACATCATGTACAATAGCCAGAAACATAAAATCGGCTCATAAAAATGTTGAGCAGCAACTGTACCGTAACACACATCGTTATAGTGTTCTCTGCTTATTACCACAGGAATATTGAGAGGGAAAATCAATGAAGTATAGTTTACCTCCAGATGAACACAATTTTGCGTGAAGCTATTTAAGAAATTGTATTATCATCTAATTTTCTCCTTATACTTATTTTTTGCTCTCATAAGCAATTATTAAGAAAATGCTGTTCCTTATGTAAGTAAATGCTTGGCCTTACAGCTATGAACAACTATATATATTTGTATCAGTTTAGAACTTTTTTGTGGAAAGTAATTTCAATCGGACATCCTGAATTGCAATCTAAAGCCTAGGTCTCTTTCCTGAATACAAATATGCCCCTTGGCGTTGTGAATGGATGACACACCTAGAAGACAATGTTGTTGGCATGGCTCAGAAACATAGCCAGACTCCACAACATCCTGTCACCCTCTGATGCTGAGACGCTAATACACATCTTCATCTCTTCACGAATCGATTACTGCTCGATTTACTGCAATGTACTGCTCCCTGGCACCCCTGCCTACCAGATCAATCGTTTCCAATATGTGCATAATGCAGCTGCTAGAGTTCTCACTCACACACCCATCTATGATCCTATATCCCCAGTGCTGATGTCTCTCCACTGGTTACAAATTAAATATAGAATTAATTTCGAGATCCTCCTTCTCACCTACAAGGCTCTCACTGGGGCTGCTCCGACATATACCCATGACCTACTTCAGGCACCCTCCTCAACACGACAACTTCAATCTTCCAAAACGGGCTTGCTGCAGATGCCCAAGTCACACCTCCATTCGATGGGTGACAAAGCCTTGTCGCACGCTACTCCCGGACTCTGGAATGCCCTTCTATTGGAGATTCGATCAGCTGAGTCCCTGGGCATCTGCAAATGTCGTCTCAAGACCCACTTGTTCTGTAAGACTTTCAAGTCCTCTGGCTAGGAATGTTTATACAGCTTCCTGTCTCTAATGCCTTAAAACTGATTGGCCTGCATCAGAGACAGCTTCCTGTCTCTAATGCCTTGAAACTGATTGGCCTGCATCAGAGACAGCTTCCTGTCTCTAATGCCTTAAAACTGATTGGCCTGCATCAGAGACAGCTTCCTGTCTCTGATGCCTTGAAACTGATTGGCCTGCATCAGAGACAGCTTCCTGTCTCTGATGCCTTGAAACTGATTGGCCTGCATCAGAGGTAGGAAGCTGTGTTTCAAGGACACAAAAAACACCACCAATGTGTGTTTCTTTTTAACACCTGACACTTGATGAACAGTGTCTATTTGGAGTTTTTAAGAACTTAACACTATTGTTTCTAGGACAAAAATTGGGAAAGCCTCTTCCTTTTAACATTTAATCGTTATCATTTTTTTATGTTCTCTAAATTATAGCCATTATTTGGCTTTCAGTTAAGCTCTTATGATGTTGTTGACATACCATTCTCTCCCCAGCTCAAATTTGTAACGCAAAATAAACAAAAAAACTTTTTTGTTGCTGATTCACTGTCGTTGTTGTTGCTGACATGCCGTTCTCTCCACAGCTCTGTCCAGCGCTTTGTGACCTTCGAGTTAAAGGCGCTTTAGAAATGCAAAGATTATTCTTTTATCCTACCTGTACGTCACCCACTTTCTTACTGGAGCACCACAGCGGACCGGCTTATTTGCACCTCTGTACACAACACAACTAAAACTTCGTCTCACTGGTGACGACAGGGTGACGTCTGTTTGTGAATAATTAGTGAGCTCGTAAAACCACTTGAGTGGCACACGGCGAACAATATTGAATGTATGGCGCTATTTATTCACAAGCCAGACCTCACGGCAGATGACGAACAATGCACGTTGAACGCTTGGCACCACTGAAATGTCAATCGGATCCCACGATGAAAATTTCTACGTACGATTGCGATATATTATTGACCGGTGCATACAAACAGCAGAACAATAAGTCTTGACAACACGAGGGGCCAGATTCACGTCTTGCGTAATGCTGCTTCATACTGCTCAACAATGCTGACTGATGCTGCCCAAGTGCTGCCCAATGTGTTCCGTTGTTGCTGCCCAATGTTGCCCTAATGCTGCTCAATAGCTCCCAACGAGATGCTCAACGTCCACTGCTTCCCAATACTGCCAAAAGTACTCCCCCCACAATAGTCCATTGCTTCCTGCTGCTGCTGTTTACTCTTACCCACTGCTGCTAAAGCCTTCCAGCTGATGCATACTCTTGCCCATTGCTGCAAACATTACAAGGAAGACCCTTGGCAGGAGATATTGCCATGGTGAAGCCCCGAGTCCCCTCACTCCCTAGGTGGCCCCTCTCCTGCTGCTCACCTCCATAGGTAGCCTGTGTCAGTGCGTGTAATGTGTTTAGAATTTCGATTCTTGAACATTGCCTTACGCAAAAACAGAACTCTAATCGTGTTAAAGCGGCACCAAAAGCAATCTTACTACACGTACAATTGAAGTTTGGATGAGTTTAATTCGCTTTGCTGTGTGACCAGAACATTAAAGGAAAGTGCAATAGGCTTTAGGGTTTGTCGAGGATATAAAACCCTGCGGCATCAATACGGATGAAAATTACCATGTTGATATGCGCAAATATTGGCAAATGTTACGTCAGTGCGTTAAATGCAAATATTGTTTGTTATGCACTTTGAGGTTGATACTGATCACCGTGCATCTCTGCATTAGAATTCATAAATGTGCTCGATTGCACTGTGGTGTGTGTACTATACAGACGTTTGTTAAAGCCACTAGCAGGATAAGGGCCTTTCCTCACTTTGAAGGTTCATCTCATCTCATTGTCTGAAACAGCTTAGTCCTATACAGGGTCACGGTGAAGCCGGAGCCTATCCCGGCAGACACGGGGCGCAAGGCAAGGATATACCGACGATGGGACGCCAGTCCATCGCCGGGCACTGCGGGGCAATTTAGCCTGCGAGCCAATTAACCTATGCAGCAGCATGCTTTTGGACTGTGGGAGGAAACCGGAGTGCCCGGCGAAAACCCACGTGGACACGAAGAGAGCATGCAAACTCCACACAGAAAGGCACCCGAGCCGAGAGATTCGAACCCGGGACCTTCTTGCTGTGAGGCGTCAGCGCTAACCACTGGGCCACCGCGCCGCCCACTTTGAAGGTTATAGGGGTTATTTGACCATACTTTACCATGCTGGTCGCAGCAGGTTTGTGAATGCAGCCCATGTATGATCATGGAAATGTGACAAAGTACCCGACAAAAATGCACGCGGACACACGGGGAGTTGCTCTTCGAATTTGCAGCACATTTGTACGGCGTTGGTAGCGTGCTAGGAAAATAAAACGTGAATTTTAAAAAATATATAATGGCTTAATAGTGATTGTGGACTATACCTAACATCGTCATATACACGTGCAGATTTAACAGACATCTGGACATCCATTCCTCCCTCTTAGTCCATTAAATAGAGGATTCACTGTGGCTGTCACTACATGAATGGTGTAGTGCGGTTAAATGATGGAGCCTTTATCCATAACGTTTTGTTTGCTCATTGTGTGTGAACTAGAGAACACTTAAATTGACCGCATAGGTCATTGCGAGATTCACTTCTATAGACCGTCCTATAATTCTTCACCGTGAGAGCTCTGACCTGATAATTTGCCTCTTCAAATGATGCCCAAAACAGTTGCGAGTATGTGAAAACAAACGTTAACATCAATATAATTTAAAAAGTTTAGATTTCTGCATTTCACTTTTCCTGCTTCATGGCTTATTTTTACAGTCAGTGGTCTGAACCGTTTTTAATGAACATCCAGTCATACGTTTAACAAATTCCGTGTGGGTAATTTAGTATTTTACATGTTCTATGCACTTTACGGTATTTAAAAACCTGCTTTTATTCTCATTAAGTGTGTTTTTGTTTTGTTAACTATGCATTAATACTTGCAAATGTTGTGCTATTAACTGGTAATTATATGTAATGAAATGGGCACTTTAATCAAAAGTAATTATGCAACACTGATGGGTTTCTGTATTTAAATTATGGCAACATGAGTAAAAAAACTAGCATTGCTAACCGTTACTTAGAATCCCGCAAGCTCCGTGAAGTGCATAGTTGTGATAACGTACGGTCAAATTAACTCTCCAACATGGTGTGGGGAGGTGTGCACTTGCATCATTTTATATTTCAACACAATTATTGTTGGCTAATTCTGGTGCGTTAACCACACCTCTACCATGTACCTTCTGCAAATATCACACTGCTACTGCACAGTAGACCACCAACATTTGCCCTCAGTTTCCCACTGCCTGGCCTCAGATGGATATTTATTATTACAGAAGAAAATACCCAATGAGCTTGCAAGCTTTGGATAGCGGATTCCAATACATAAACGCTAGATCTGACCAACGCAACGACTTATGCAATCACAAGGTATATAATCAAAAAATCACAACACAGATTCGTGCAGACATCCGTCATCCTGCATACGCCCTACCCAGCACTATTTATGATTTCGAATAATATCTACGATGCTACCGTTCCGTGATTTCATTCGGACTTTTGCACTGCTATTTCTGTCCACCCATGAAATTCATTTTTTTCTATTTCAGACACCAGAAATAGTTACCACTCCTGTCCCAACAACTGTACCATATCTCATCTCGTCTCATTGTCAGATACCGCTTAGTCCTGTACAGGGTCGTGGTGAGCCGGAGCCTATCCCGGCAGACACAGGGCGCAAGGCAGAGATATATCCACGATGGAACACCAGTCCATCACCGGGCACTGTGGGCAATTTAGTCTGCGAGCCAATTAACCTATGCAGCAGCATGCTTTTGGACTGTGGGAGGAAACC
>JAZEWT010000014.1:17482606-17494218 GCA_036362905.1 Mordacia mordax | reverse complement strand
CCACTGCGCCACCGCGCCGCCCCAGTTAAGTAATGTATGAGTAAATCATATATCATGTATATGTTCTGAAATATCTGTGTCTAAGCATTATTTGATTCCTTCTTACAATTCGCAGTTTTTTTCTGGCAGTGGAGGTAATACGATTAGATTACATATTTGAAAGAGAAAATCTCCAGCTTGAAATGCTTTTATAAAATGAGCAATGAATACATTATTCAAAGCAAGGATGCAAATTAAGTAAGTACTTGCAGTTATTCCTGTTTCACTGAGAGTTCCCCTTTGCATTTTCAGAGATTAAACATTTTGTTGAATTATTTAATAGCTGCTGCTGCTTTCTGTGGGGCTGTTGGGGCTGGCTGTTGTGGCGCCGTCATGGCTGACACGCCGTTTCAGTGTCGCGTGGGTGTCGGGAACAGTACCAGTGGATTGGCAGACAGGAGTGGTGACCCCATTTTCAAAAAATGGGGACCGGAGGGTGTGTTTCGACTACTGAGGGCTCACATCTCTTGGCCTCTATATGAAAGCCGATGCCAGGGTGCTGAAAAGGAGGATCCGGCTGATAGTCAGACCTCGGATTCATGAGGAACGATGCGGATTGCGTCCTGGCCGTGGAAGAGAGGACTTGTTTTTTAGAAGCTTTTATTTAACGTACAATGTATGTATGGTGTCAGGGGCAAAACTTACAACTAATATTTCACCCACTTCCCAACATCCTAGAACTCTGAATTTTTGCACAGTTACTCATTCCCGGTGACAATACAATAATCAATCATCTCCAGAAATGAACTCTTCAAAAAATATAATTTAATTAAATATTTACTTTTTATATGGACAATCCATGTAAATTGTGAATTTTAAATGTTTTGAAGTTGAAATAATTTTCATGTTGGATTTTTTAGTGCATTTCTATGAAATAAAAGCTTCTTTAAAAAATTTTTTTTTATGATCTTATTATGCTCTCACACATTCTTGAGAGGTCATGGGAATTTGCCAAACCAGTCGACCCGTGTGTTTGTGGACTGTGAAAAGCTTTATGACTGAGTATACAGAGAGGTTTTGTGGGAGGTACTGCGGGAGTACAGAGTACCGGGGCTGTTACTGCGTGCCATTCGGTCCTTATACAACGTGAGCGAGAGATATATTCGCACCCTTGGCATTAGGTCAGGGCTGTTGGTGGTGGGCGTTCGACTCTACTAACGATGCGCCTTGTCTTTCATTCTGTTCGTGATTTTCATGGACAGGATATCAACGCATCGCCGAGGACCGGAATCTATAGAGTTTGGAGGAATGAGGGTGGCATCTCTGCGCTTGTCATCTTTGCTTCATCAGACTGTGTGAATGCCAGCGTGTACTGGAAAGTGTTTGCAGCCGAGTGTGGTGCGGTGGGGATTACAGTCAGCGCCTCCAAATCTGAGGCCATGGTTCTCGCCTAAGAAAAGGTGGCTTGCTCCCTCTGGGTGGGGAGTAAGCAGCTGACCCAAATGAAGGAGTTCAAGTATCTTGGGGCTGCATTCAAGAGTGAGAATAAACATAAGAATGAGATTGACAGACGGATGGGAGCGGCGTCTGCAGTTATGCAGGCGTTGCACCGGACCGTTGTAATGAAGATGGAGCGATTAGTCTTCATTGCAACCCTCTCCTATGATCATTGGCTTTGGGTAATGACTGAAAGAGTAATGTCCCCAGATACAGGCAACTGAAATGAGGTTCCTCCGCAGTGTTGCTGAGCTCAGCCTTAGAGATAGGATGAGGCGCTCAGTGATTCGGGAGGATCTCCGAGTAGAATCGCTGCTCCTCTGCATTGAGAGGAGTCAGTTGAGGTGGTTAAAGCATCTTTTCTCGACCATCCATTCGTTTTTTCATCCACTCAGTCAATTACCCTCACCTATCTTCGTTAATAAAGACTAGGTGGATCAGTTGATTCATTTTTTCACAGGTAAAATCAAACTCCACCGCATCTCTACCCAGTCTGAACTTCCACCCACTACTTCAGCAATTGTTCCTCCTCCTACCCTAATCTCAAAACTCCTGCAATTTTCCGAATTAACGGAATTTGATGTTTCTTCATTAATTACCATATCTCGGCCTACAAACTGCTGCTTGAACCCATTCCCATCCAAACTCATCCAGGCAAACCTCAAATCCCTTGTCACGGTCACTAACCTCTTTAAAACCCTCTCCTAGCATCAGCGCTTTGTGACCCTCAGATGAAAAGCGCTCTATAAATGCAATTATTATTTTATTTATTGAAAACTCACTTCGCTTCGGCATCGTTCCCCCACTGCTCAAATGTGCTGCAGTTACCCGTCTGCCCAAAAAACCCAACATCAATTGCAACATCCCTGATATTTATTGGCCCATCTCCAATTTACTGTTCCTCTCTAAGGTTCTTAAGCATGCAGTAGCCATGCAACTTCAGAAGCACGTGCTCAACAATGACCTCCTCGATTCCTTCAAATCTGGGTTCAGATCCATCCATTGTTTTGAAACTGCTCTGGGTAAAGTAATGCTGATGAAAGCTTGTTAAGTATTCTTGTCTTTCTGGGCCTGAATGCAGCCATAGCTACCATTGACCAGCCTATTCTACTGGAGCGACAGAAGGGCATACAGGTCTCTGGTTGTGCTCTGCACTCGCTTGAGTTCCTGCCTCTCCCATCCGGAAGTAGTTCGTCAGCCTTAGAGGATGTAAATCAGAGATCCATCCTGTTTTGTCTGGAGTTCTTCAGCGTTCAGTCCGTGGCCTATTCCTCTTCAGCATCTACATAAAATCACTTGGCCATATCCTGTGCAGCCTCAATCTCAGCTACCATTGCTGTGCCATTGACATCCAAATCTATATCCACGCAAAGCGTCTGGTCCATGCATGGCGTCCTCACTGTAAACTGTGAAGGCCTGGCTCCATCCATCCATCCATTTTCTAACCGCTTGTCCTGGTGAGGGTCACGGTGGCAGTAGTCCAAGGAGAGTGGACCAGACATTCCTTTCCTCACCAATAGATTCCAGCTCTTCCTTGGTGATTCCCAGGCGTTCCCAGGCCAGCCGCAAGATGTAATCCCTCCACGTGTCCTGGGTCGGCCCCTAGGTCTCCGCCCAGTGGGCCGTGCCTGGCAGACTTCCCGGGGGAGCCTTTCAGGGGGCATCCCTACCAGATGCCCGAACCACCTCAACTGGCTCCTCTCAATCCGGAGGAGCAGCGACTCTACTCTGAGGTTCTCCCGAATTTCTGTGCTCCTCACCTTGTCACGGAAAGTGTGGCTCAATTCAAATCTCCTGATATGAAATGGTGACAAAACAGAGGCTTTGCTTGTCGGTCCCCTACACTAATTGTCTGAGGCTGAACCCATCGATTTGATGCTTGACGACCAGACCATCGAAGTTGCTGAGGCAGGCCAGAGTCTATGAGTTAATTCTTGATTCCTCACTCACCTTCGAGACACACATCAACAAGGTGTCGTTAACCGGACTGCGCAATATCCTATCACCCTCTGGCTCTGACAAACTAATCCACATCTTCATCTCTTCCCGAATCGATTACTGCAATGCACCACTCCCTGGCACCCTTGCCTACCTGATCAATCGCCTCCAACGTGTGCATAAAATGGCTGTCCTCACCCGCACTGCCATCCATGATCACATATCCCCAGTGCTGGCGTCTTTACACTGGCTACCATTTAAATACAGGTATGAATTGAAGACCCACTTCTCACCTATAAAGCTCTCACTGGCGCTGCTCCAACATATATCCTACTTCAGGCACCCTCCTTAACAGGACAACTTTGATCCTCCAATACGGGCTTGCTGCATTTACCCACTGCTCCAAGACTCTGGAATACCCTTCCATGGGAAATTTGGTCAGCTGAGTCCCTGGGCATCTTTATATCCCATCTCAAGATTCACTTGTTCCATAAGGCCTTAAAGTCCTATGGCTCAGACTGTTGGTGCTGCTCACTGCTGTGTCCTTGGATGATGGCGCTTTGTTGATCTGCACCTACCCGGGACACTTCCTTTGTTTGTTTACATTTATTTTATGTTATTTTATGCCTTCCATTGATTTATAGTGATTATTTTACTTAATTGATCTACTCTAATGTTGTTGTTGACATGCCATTTTCTCCACGCTCTGTGATTCACTTTGTGACCCTTGGGTGAAAAGCGCTATTGCCATGTACGTACTTCGCTCTCCAAAAATCTTAATTGTATCACTCGGGTGGCACCCCACCTGGGGTCACCATTTATCTTGATGCATAATACTACGTCTCTTGTCTTTGTGTATGTGGTGTACGGTCAGTCGCCCAGTCCATGTATTTATTTATTAAGTCCTTTCGGTGGAATTTCTATGCAGCGTATGTGTATGCCCAGTCCATTTTATGTGTGCATAAGTGTATACTGATGTAGGTTTTCGTTGCTCGATGCATGGATGATTGCTTCCAAAAGCTGCTCTTTCGGGATAGCCGCATCGATCACTCCTCTCTCCTCCGCGACGTTTTGCTTCCCACGTTGAAAGCATCCTCAGGCGTTATGTGGGTGAGTCGTGTGCGTGATTGCTATTTATTTGTAAAGTCACACATCACTCTCTCCTTCCGTGTCACTCCCTTCCAGGGACAATGGACCGTGTGGGGGGAGGGGGTCCATTTGAAAAGGTCCCATTGTCTTGCACATTAGAATTCAAATTCACTTAATCCAGTCCCACCTCTCATTCACCAAAACAATTTGAATTGATATTTCGTGAATGCCTGCCAAGTTGTTTAAGTCAGTGGTAGGTGTTCTTTCACAATTTTGTCTGTAGTCCCGTGTTTTAGGGCTGTTTGCTGTTGATTTTAAAAACATTGCTGCCGGGCATATTGTGTATGTGAAAGTACTCACGTGTGCAACAAAATTAGCTCCAATCCAGGACAATTTCAAACATTTGTCAGTATCCAATATTTCCCATTTTCTAATTATATGGCACTGAGTTAGGTTAGAAACGCTCAACATGAATATTAAATGCATAATAAAGAGACAACATTTAACATGATTTTTCAAAAGCAAAACATGTGCATAATGGGTTGAATTAACACATCCTTTATATGTATATATGCCACAGTATGTTACTGAAGATCATTGTGTCAATGTGAGTGGGGTTCTTTATAGATGACTGGTTTGTGTCAAAAATAAATGGTATACCGATAAAATATGTACAATTTTACAAATCTCACTACAGCTCTGCCTGTTTTAAACATTCAACAGTGGCCATTCATTATCAATATACCTGATAAATAACTAGCCACTTAGGTTTTAGAAAAGGTTATGATAGGAAAACAAAATCTTAAACTGTATCCATTCTGAAATGCATGATTGTATGAAAATTACTAAATGACAAGACATATTTTGCCTTGCATATGAAAAATGGCATATGAAAAGTCACATTTACGAATGCCATGAGTAGAAAACTAAAGCCGTGATATTTAAAGTTTTTCTTTTATAAGAGTGGTATGGCCATCAGTTCCATGCTTTTAGAGCCCACGAGAGCACTTCAGGCGCTGTGCCAGAATAGCTGATGAGAAACTGCACTTGCATGTCAGAATCAGTTTGGTTATATTGTATTGATTGATATTCATTTTGACGATACGTTCAAAAATATATGGTTACATGTATGGAGCATGGACAGCTGGTGAGGTTATTTTAAAGACGTCTGTCACATGGTCTCCCCAGGTGTATCCAACAGTGTTTTCAGGCCACCCTAACGCACGAATTTATCCCAACTGCCTTTCCACACATTACCACCCAGCGTTTATCCTGTGTTCATATGTAATTGAGATTGAATTGAGATTCAACAACACAGACATATGGTCCCAATTACAAGTAGCTTTGTGCGCGATGCAATAAGCATCAACAGTTCTAAAAGAATGCATTGTGGTCCGGTTGTCTTAGGTCACCATTAAATAGATTTTTGCAGATGGATTTGACAGGCAGCAACGAGATATAGTGACATAGTTAGCCTTTGTCCATATTATGACTAAATAAATTAAGTGGACTCGCCAGTGATGTTTGCTTTACCTCACAGCTTGCAGGCATTAAGATTGGATTCTAGAACAGGGTTGGGCAACTTTTTCCAATTGAAAAGGCAGCCAAGTCATTACGCTAAAATGTTTAGCCCAAATTAACAAGTCAGTGAAGTAACGTTATTTCTACGTTCCCATTATTGGGTCTTCCAACAGGTTCTGAAGAAGCCGAGTTTGGAATTGAGCTAATCTCCATATCCACGTCTCACCCCTGACTCGACTCTGTAATGTGTGTAATTGCACTTCTGGAGCCCTTTTCGCTCGGAAGTCACAAAGCGCCGCACAGAGCTGTAGAGAGAACAGCATGTCAGCAAGAACAACGATATTTGAACGGCAAATCTTTACGAACTATAAAACCACACACCACCTTACTGTCGCATATAACACATGCTACACACTTTGTATGAGTATACGAAACGCCCAGACACACACTTGACCAACACACTACACACACATACACACTAGATACACACGTGATTGATGGCTGTATTTCACTCCATGCTGATTTGCTGGCATTACAATGGAATGTTTACAGTTGGTGATACATTTTTACAGCCCCATTAATGTTTCATGTCTAAAAATGAGATCATGTCACGCCACTTCTGAATGATTTACAATTGCTTCTCACCTCTATGTGTTTGAATTTCAGTTATTGTTAACCTATAAGGCCCTTAATAACATGACACCTAATAACTATCTAACCTATTTCCGTCATGTTTACACTCAGAAAGGACGTTTATATGAGAACATAAAGAAACATATCTTGCAGCCTCTGCCTATGCATTTACGAATTTTATGATAGAACGTCTCTTTGTAAAATATCTTTCAGTGATGTAGTCTATGTTGTTTATTGTAATATGTTTTTGGAATGTGCTTGCACATATGCGTGGGGATTTCATTGTCAGATCCATTTTAGAGAACTGCCGTGCAGGTGTGAGGAATATTTATAAATCATAAACATTGATAATGATGATGATGGAAAGTCGCCTTCTTTCCATTCCATAGAGCTTGCCAGGCCCTCCCGCCCTCTCAAATGTCCCTCAGAGATTACTTATACAGACAAATAGACATATACAGCACAAAAATGTATATGACAAACAGAATAATTTACTTTGCCCCATCTATCCATCGTTTCCAAGTCAAATTCTTTTTCAGAAAAAAAGAAAGCAACTGGGCGGCACGGTGGCCCAGTGGGTAGCGTTGTCGACTCACAGCAAAAAGGTTTCGAGTTCGAATCTCGACTCGGGTGCCTTTGTGTGTGGAGTTTGCATGCTCTCCCCGTGCCTGCGTGGGTTTTCGCCGGGCACTCCGGTCTCCTTCCACAGTCCAAAAACACGCTGCTGCATAGGCTAATTGGCTTGCAGACTAAATTGCCCGCAGTGCCCGGTGATGGACTGGCGTTCCGTCGTGGGTGTATCACTTCCTTGCGCCCTGTGTCTGCCGGGATAGGCTCCAGCTCACCGCGACTCTGTACAGAACTAAGCGGTTTTCTGACAATGAGATGAGATGAATTAAACACTTGCACATTTAGTTAAAAACCCAACAGTAACAAATATTCCACCCATCGGTTAAATTGTGACAAACCCCAATTCTACATCCTCTGCGAATTTAAGAACCAAAGTCCTTTATAAATAAATAGACAAAAGTCCCATCCTATCACATAAAAAAAATTCTCCAGTTCATCAGCCTATCGGTTTAGGTCAAAACTCTCAGAGGTATCAGGCCTGTTTAAGAAATGCTGCAGTGTTGACAGATGTAGTTGGGAAGAGATGTCCTTTAAAGCTAGAATATCCATCTGCATGATGAGAAAATGACCTTGGATCTGACACGTCATCAGGCAGCCACGTGTTGTCAGCTGGGCTGACCTCATAACCACGTGTGATAACGGAACACGTAGAGCAGTGGTAACACTCATGCCACATGCTAAGTAGGTCCTGGGTTCGATTCTCTTTGTTATTTCACTCCGGGATGAAGGCCTTATTATTGTGATGAGCACAGGGTATTTCGATCACATTTCACTGCATTGGTCACTTTGGGTTGGTAAAATGGGGGCAGGGACCAATAAGTACTGCAGACGACGTTCCACTACTAATGTTAGTCGTGGTTGGGAATCGACCTCAGTTCATCATGCTGGGAGTGCAGTGCCCTAAAAATAAGGAATACCCCTATGCACCCTGAACAGACTGTTAGGTCCATTGCTGTTAGTGAAGACCTAAAAAGGTTAACACGGCACAGGAGGAGGTGGGTGACCAGCACCATGCCTGGCCGCCTTTGTTTCCCTGGTGGAAAGGCTTACACACTGCACTCGGTACTCATTTGAGACAGAGTCGACCCTAGGGGAGGCCCAGGACCGGATCATAAAATCTTCACTGGTGTTTGACTGTAAGTGGGATTCGAACTCGGGGCACTAAGTTTGTAGCCCAGTACCCTGCCCAGTGGCCCTGTCCAGTGCCCTAACCACTGCCCCACCGCTCCTCAATTTGTTACAATGGATAGAAATAAATGGACCTACTGTGGTCAGTTCACTACAATGTATAGATGAAGCATCGTATAACAATTAAAAGAACTTCAACAGATTTATTGACTATTTTTGTAACTCTCAGGCAACAGTCAATAACCCGCTTTTTTTTAACACTGAACCAGCAGTAAGTACACTTTATTAAACTGTTTTTAGATAAATGTGCAAAAAAGGTGAAGGTGCAGCCCTGCAATAACTTTCTCACAGCACTGCTTACCAGAAGAGCCTCCACGAGAGTGAGGCTACAATTTGGCTTACTTGGTTACCACCTCTCGGATCTCTGGTACCGCAAAGACCACTATCGATATTATTTGGACAGCTAGACCTGCCCCGATTGTAACTGGAACTACCAGAATTTTAACATGGACCACTGAGGTCACCAAGACTTATGTTTGGAGCACTAGAATTTCCATAGAGACCTCAAAAATTTCCACAAGGCCCATGAGGACCACCAGGATACTGTTTGGACCACTGGCACAACCACAGAAACCACCAAAACTGAGCTGATCAGTGTATAGTCATGTCTCAACGTTCAGGAAAAGCGTCCTCAGCTCTGAGGATACTGTGAAGATGTCCCAACTAAAGAGGTGAAACTATACAAGGGAAAAGATAAATGCACTTGGCATTGCAAACCCGAAAGAATGGATCTTATGATCAATATTCATGCCATTTAGAATTCGATTGTTTCTCTTAAATTTTTTATGCGTCATTAGTCAAACTGTAATGTGTAGTTAGTTTACATTCATTTTGGAATAAATTAGCTATTGCTTGGAACAGTAAGCATGGTAATTAAAAACAATCCATTACATGGAAAAGGAAAGAAATTTATCTCCTTTGTTTGAAATGTAATTAATGTTCCTGCGCAAAACCAATGCTAAACAATAAACTCACAATTAATAGATAATACAAAATATATCTCGTGACATCCATAACGGTGGCTTTCTTTTAACCGCCATAGCCTAATAAATATTGAGTGATAGCGAAAAGTCACTTGAATTGCAAAACGAAAAATAGAACCGATTTCTTTCTTCATAATTTGTCATAAAAAAAATTGCAATGTGTATTTAATCCAAATATTTGTTTCGCAAATATATAGTACTTCGATAACCACGCATGAAAGTTACAATCGAGTGCATGATGACCTGTGATAAAAGTACAAGCTCTCTCAATTTAAAGTAGCGTTAAATATTTCAGAAGCTTCATGAATAACATTAAGACATTGGGTGCTGTATTCTCGCTTAGAGTCAAAAATTAGTTATCAAAAAACGATTACCTCTTCGTGGTTTGTTTGAGATTGTCACAAAACGGTTTGCTTCATGGTTTCTTGAACACATGAATGAAACGCAGGGGTTTTGGCAAAAACAATTATTATGCAGGGTGGCGCAGTGGCGTAGTGAGTAGCGCTGTCGCCTCAGCAACAAGGTCTCGGGTTCGATTCCTGGCTTTGGTGCCTTTCTGTCTCGCGCTTGCTTGTTCTTCTCGTGTCCACATGGGTTTTCGCCGGTTCTCCGGTTTCCTCCCACCGTCTAAAGACACCGTGCTACCAAGTTTAATTGGCTTGCTAAATAAATTGGCCTGAACAAAAATAATGTGCTCTGTGATGCACTGGCGTCACAGCCTAAGTATTCCCCTGCCTTGCGGCCTCTATCGGCCAGGATAGGCTCCAGCCTTCTGCGATCTTGTACAGAATTAAGCGGGTATTGATAATGAATGAATGAATGTTATAATACATCATTTATACTGACGTTGGCTAAGCTGAGACATTGCACCAAACTCATCTGTACTTTGTTTAAACTACTGATTTGCCTGCACTGCAGGTCTGGCTTCAGACCCGCAGTGTATGTGTTCTTTAATTCAGATGACCCTCATGTTCGTCTTGGTTTTTAGAAGGCATCACACCCTCCGTTTGATGGATGGCAGAGCCTTCTCGCGCACCGCTGCCATACTCTGGAACGTCCTTCCATTGGAAATTCGGTCAGCTGAGTCAATCTCATCTCATCTCATTGTCTGAAACCGCTTAGTCCTATACAGGGTCACGGTGAAGCTCCGTCAGGCACCGCACAAGCATTGGTGTGGAGCAGTAGGCACAGTGGTTTGAGTATCAGACCATGAACCCTGCAATCTCGACTTCATTTCTCAACCGTGTATGAAATTGGTGGCGATTGATATCAGAACTATTTCTGGGAGACCCCACCAACTACTTCACCCTTCTGCACTGACACGGGGAGAGCATGCAAACTCCACACAGAAAGGCACCCGAGTCGAGAGATTCGAACCCGGGACCTTCTTGCTGTGAGGCGACAGCGCTAACCACTGGGCCACGGATATCTTCAAATCCCATCTCAAGGCTCACTTATTTCATAAGGCCTTCAAGTCCTCTGGCTAGGGCTGTCGATGCTGCTCACTAATGTATGCTGGGATGATGGCTCGCTGTTGACTTGTGCCTGCTCATGAACTCTTCTTCCTTCCTTTCTTTGTTTAACTATTACATTATTTATTTGATGTCTCGCATTGATTTATAGTAATTATTTTACTTAAGCGGAGCACGGTGGGGGTGTTTACAAAAGAGTTGCTTTAAAGAGGAGCTTTAATATTTTCTGAACCATTTACAAGCGTGGTGCCTCGCCTCGACCGTGCCAAGCCACGTGCATGTGGGGGGTGCGTTAGGCTCCCCCCCCCATGCCAATAACCAGCGAGACACGAGGTGCTGAGGCGGCCGGATGAGGTTAATGTGACGACACCCACGCTGATTCATGAGCAACTCGTGGTTGGTGACGAAATTGGCAGTTGTGCACGCACTCTGATTGGTCGGTAACAAATTTGGCAGTTGCGCGTGCGGGCGTGCCCAGGTGTATATAAGCACGTGTATGTGAGCGCCGGGCAGAAGTCCGCGGGGAAATGTGAGGATCCGTCGGGATAGTGCCAGATAGCGTGCCGAGCGCGAGGCGGCTACGAGTCGATGCGCCGGCGTTACGCCGGGCACGGACGCTCTGTTGAATTATTAAATAAAGCATCGAAAACTGCAGAAGGCCTCTTGCCCATCAATCGCCGCT
>JAZEWT010000014.1:17470975-17482506 GCA_036362905.1 Mordacia mordax | reverse complement strand
ACACGCACAGAGAGCGTGACCCTGACACTCTACGAGAGAGTGACCCTGACACGCACAGAGAGCGTGACCCTGACGCTCGCGCTCTGAACCATCGAGCAACACCGGCGATTTCAGGGGCCCCCCCCCCGCTCGCCTCCGCGAGGGGAGAGGTGAGGGGGGTCACGTGGGCCGACCATTTGGTCGTCGAGGGATGTTCAGCATGCAGTCCATTCCACAGTAGTTTCGCAGCTGGATTAGTCACGTGTTCAAGAATGCTAGTTTGGTGCTTGATGCTCTGTTACATATAAGATTAACATTTAAATAAATTATTGCAATATTCATTGAGAGGATTCTGTGAATCGGTGTTTGGGGGGGGGGTTCTCATAACTGAATTTGGCTTGTGGCCCCAGAGTCACGAAGACCACCATTGGACCCCGAGACAGCTATCGGTGCTGCAGAGAGATCGAAACGGGAAGAGAGGCGAGTGGGAGCAGCGTGGAGGAGCGCTTCTGCAAAACCGAGCGTCATACTGAGGAGTAACGCAACAAATGTGGCTTAGGGAAGAGTTTTTATTCAGTGCAGATCACCGGCTATTGCACATGATTCAGACAACACCCTGGTCATTGATGAAGTGACGCTAGCTTTGATGTTTTCACAGATGTGTGTTTTATGTCAGGCTTGAAGGTCAGTCGGCCTTCTGTCCGTGATGACCCCTGGGTGTCTTGGAGTGGGGTCCCAGCGCACTGGGCTGCCACAGAAGGACTGGTGAAGAATGGCATCTGCTGAGTGATGCTTCTGGTAGAGAGCGCTTGTGGATGTTTGTCAAGAGTTGGCCAGAGTCTCACAGTGGCTGAGGTTGGAGAGTGAGAGCAGGGGACACAGTTGGGGCGCGTAGAATGAAGAAGGAATTAACAGGAACCATGAGACTTTGGTGCTGAACGGTGAATAAGATCGAGGTGTAAACGCGTCGTTGAGTCTATCCATAGGACAACCACTGTTGACTTCCTTACATTGTGGTACACGACTTGCTCTACCACGGAGGTAAAATAATAATTGCATTTCTAGAGCGCCTTTCATCCGAGGGTACCCTCTGGGTTCACGGAGAAGTGGGAGCCACGGGGATCAGGGGGGAGTGGAGGGGGGTCACGGGGGTAGTCGGGGGGCCACGGGGGCAGTGGGGGGGAGTCAAGGAGGAGTCGGAGAGGTTCACGGGGGAGTGTGGGGTCAGGGGAGAGTGGAGGGTCACGGGGGGAGTTGGGGAGTCAGGGGGTAGTGGGGGGGGAAGCAGTGGGGGAGTCACGGGGGAGTCACGTCGCGGCGTGTGGTCCGCGCGTGACGCGGTCCCGAGAGACAGCGTGTGCTGATAATTTAGATACATTTACACAAACATCAATTAAACAGCAATTAGCTTCAGACATTCCTGATTTTAAACGCAACGTTGGTTGTTTTTGTTGTGCCACATTTTCCAAAATCGCATTTAGGTTTTATTTTTATTTTTATTTCTGAGCCCAATTAAGAGCCCCACCTAGAATTTGAGGCAGCGCTAGGATAGCATTTAGCCGAGTTCCTGTCAGAGACACCGACATCTGATTCGCCGGGGAAAATCCCGTTATCCAAACTCCAAATTCGTGGAATTGTTTAAAGTGTGTCTGACAAAAATATATCACTTAGTTCTCTAAACAAACATGTATATTGAAATCTGTTTATGGAGCAAAAATACGCGAGACCCATATTAAACACGTTCTTTTTAAACAAACATTACATTCTACACACAATAACGAACGCCTTGTGTCACTAAGTGGTCGATGATAACCTTGCGGCACGTGTGCCAGGCTCGGTGCTCTGTCACTACTGACACCACAGGCTCTCGTGCACCTCATGGGCCATCTCTTTGCCGGCCCATTGGTCTCAATCAAACACCCGCAGTCAGTTTCAGAACCCGCTTAATCCTGCACAGGTTCGGGGAGGAGGAGGGGGGGGGCGGAGCCTATTCCGGCAGATAGAGGGCCAGTACATCGGAGGGCCCTTTCTATAGAACAATTTACTTAGCATGCCAAATTGACCTCGACAGCAGCGTGTCTTTGGACGGTGGGAGAAAAACAGAGTAGTCGGCGAAAACCCACGCGGGCACGGGGAGAACACGAATACTCCACACAAAAAGGCACCCGAGCCGGGAACTGAACCTGGAACCTTCGTGCTGTGAGGCGACAGCGCTACTCACCGCGCCACCGCGCCGCCGCCAAACACCCGCAATAATAAATAATTATATCTAGACAGTAGAGTCTGATGATTGCTTCGAAAAGCTGCTCTCTCGGGACAGCTGCGGCGACGATCCGTAAAAACCTACATCATTACACAGTAGAGTCTCACCCAGAGTTCCCAAAGTGCTGCAGGAAACTGAAGAGAGGTGGAGGCAGCCACGTATTAAGCCGGCGCTATCCTGACGAACACTGCGTCCTACGGGGAATTAATTAATGTTGTTATTAGTTGTGGGAGGAATCCAAAACCCTCGGAGAAACCCACACAGAACAGAGTGAGAACACGCAAACCCACCATAGAAAGCCAACCGAAGCAAGAATCGAACCACCTCGGGCAGGACCTTTTTTTTCTCCCTGAGGAGCGGATCTTACCGATTTATAGACACCTTGCCGCTCAGATAAAGCTATCTGATTCTGGGAGGCTCAACCAGGACACATTGTGAGCTATTAACCCATAGCACGACTAGCCCCGGCCACGCGCTGAGTTACCTCTTCCGCACTGACATTGGGCGCGCCATGCCGAGAATGGGACCAGGCCGAGCTGAACCTGCCTGGCCCGTGACTATTAATAACAATAATAATTGAATTTCTCGAGCGCTTTCACCCGAGGATCACAAAGCGCCGCACAGAGCAACTCCCCTCAGCCCCTGTGCCGCTCACCCAGGTGAGCCAACGGGACTGGTTTTGTCCGAGAAGGAAGAGCAGGAGATGGTAGCCCTCACGGAGGTCACGTCCGACCAGGGGCATCGGGGTCAGAGGGCACGTCGGTTGCACTCTCCACGGCTGGACACGGTTGGCTTGGCCAATCATCACTCTGGGGAGTCGACAGCTCTCGCCCTCTGGATGGAATAGATCCTCTTAGGATAATCTCAAGGTTTGCCAGAGTTGGCTTAGCATAGCAAGGTGGCTCTGTCATTACTGCTGCTGCCTCTCAGCACTAAGGTTGCAGATGCGATTCCTGGCTCGGATGCCTTTCTGTGTGACGTTTGTGTGTTCTCTCTGTGTTAACGTGTTTTTTCGCTAGGTACTCTGGTTTCCTTACACCGTCTGCTGCTGTCTAGGTTAATCGGCCTGCTGATTCATTCCTCCGGTGCCCTGCGATGGACTGGTGTCCTATCCTGGGTACAGCTCTGTCTTGCACCCTGTGGCTGCCGGGATGGACTCTGGCTCACCCCGACCCTGTATAGTGGACTGATAATTATGATGATTTTGGGCTACCAGAATGAATGATCAATGCTCTGTTTAGCAGGAAACGCACTGACAAAGAGTCGCCCTGGGCAAACGTCCATGTTTGTAGTCACGAGTTTCCCGATTCACAAACACGAAGGTGGACACACGGCGATGATTATCTGCCCTCCTTCTCGTGCCACATCACCCCCGCTTATCCCCCACAATGTGACATTATAACATTACGGTAATACTAGAGTGTAACATTACAGTAACATTATAGTTACATTATGGTCAGGCACCTGACTCATTGCAATGCAGGAAAACGGAACGAGCTGAAATGTTTGTACGAAAATTCATTAAGTGGCTAAAAACATCTTAATATACAGAGAACTGCAGAACTTGGACATTTTTTGGCATCTGGCTGCTTCTGCTTTCCTGTGCCTCCGATTCTAAAGAACATTGCGCATTATTACATATTCACTCCTTTGATTAATATTTGAGTTTTTAAAGTTTGCCACAAATCCCGCCAAAGTCTCGGTTCAGCCCCAGTGACGACTCCCTCCGCGAGCACAGGCGGCACAGGGCGCCCCGAGTCTCAGCAGCCGGGGGCCAGGGCCACGATTTGTGAGCGTCCACTAGAATAGGAACTCCGGAGTCATTTTTGCGTTGAGTGGCTCCATTGTGATGCAAAACGGGACAGTGCGCAGCTCCGCGGAGAGAAAGGCGGGCTCCCAGACTGCAGGCATGCGTCAGCCTGCAGAGTGGGCATGGATCCATCCTCGGCCTACTCTGGTACAAAAAGCCACGCATGGGCCACCGCATTAGCGGGCACTCGAGGTGTCGTGTCGGCCAGGCCGCTCTTGTCTGGGGTAGTAGTTTGTTCTTGTCGCGTGCTATTGCAGCGTGCTATTGTGCTCATGCAGCACCGCTGTGTAAACTCGCTGAGCGCGGCTCCCAAGCAAAGCCCCGGTGATGAAGCTGCGCTGTCGTCGCGCGCAGACAGCGCGGCTGCCCCAGCTAACTTACAATATGAAATTAAATGTACAGTTTGTTAAGTGTGGCACAGCATTTGTTCTACAGGGAGTGGGAAGTTAACCATGCGGTGATTCGGTGCCAACATTTTCCCGACACTATATATATCCAATATATTGTTATCGGACAATTCATGAGTGTTGTTTTAGCTGTGGAAGGATATTACAGAAACCGGAGACAACCTACGCACAATGAGGGGGAATATACAAACTCTACACAGAAAGACGCCCAAGGCGGGAATCGAACCGCCTCAGCAAGACCTTCTTCTGTGAACAATCGTGCATGAATATTACTACGCACTCTGTGCATAGTCCTCTTCAAAGGTGAAAACTATATCCGAACATCTCGGTGGCACAAAGTAATGGCAGTCGCCCCAGCATGTAGAGAATATATGGCTGGCGCATTGAGGAGTTCAGATTACAAACACCAAAAGGCTCTTGGAGGGTTTACCGTGAAGGCCGGTGACTCGATGAGTGAGAGGGTTGAGTTTCACCTTTAAATATATCGCATTGTAAGCTTTTGACGGACACATTTTAAACGTTGTCAATGTTAATGACATTGAGAATTGCTCTCCGTAGATGTTCTTTCGGAATAGCCGCGATGAGTGTGTCCTTCTCTCGCCTTCGCGACGCTTTGCCCCCCACGCTGGAGGCATCTTGAGGCGTTTTCTGAGTGGGGTTCGGCTCAGAATGAGCTGGAACATTCTCAGCCTGGCTGGCACATTCTCAGCAGATACATATGCATTTAATATTATATGGCACAACGCGTTGAACTGAAACACCCACAAAACGCCTGAAGATGCCTCTAGCGTGAAACGCGAAACATCGTGAAGTAGATAAATATATGTTTATTTTTACAGCAGGAAGTACCCAGTGAGCTTGCAAGCTCTATATGCGGGACTCCTGCGACACCACATACATTGGAGCTGACTAACGCAACATGAGGATTGCACGCAGCAACGACAGCAACAATATCGCCCCCTACTGCGAAAATGTGGCATGACCATACCGCGAGAGGCAGTCGAACACTCAGTGAATCTTTCCTGGGTAAACACTCACAATAAATCATAACTTTGCTTATAATTTGCTTTGGTAATAAGTTAAACTTACCGTCACCTGATGTTTTGTGGGATTTTTGTTGAAAAGAGCCCAAATGTGACGCGATGTGTGACATCATTTCTCGTGACGTCGAATTTTCAGATCAATGTAAATATATACTTTGGGATTTTCACAGCTCTCAAATCGCGCGGCACGGTGGTGTACGGAGTTTGTGTGTTCTCCCGCTCTTTTTGAGCGGGGTTTCTGCAGTTTCTCCACTTTCCAATTACAATTACAAACAAACCCCATTAATTAATTGGCTGACGTCATAACATATTGGGATGCAGTGTCTGGCTGGTTGGCTCCGGATGTCCACGCGGTTGCCTCCCAAACACCTCCCTGCGGTTTTCTGCAGCGCCTTGGGGCCTCTGCGTGAAAGACGCTACTACATCAACGCGACACATCATGCCATTACACGCTTAGAATAATAATTGGAGACGGGAAGAGGGACGCGTGGAGCAGAGAGGGCCCCGCAGGCTCATGACATCGCTCCGAACTGTGGAGCCGAGTGTGTGGAGGGGAGTGAAGTGGTGATAAATGAAAAAAGAGTGGCAGTTAAGCGCTGGAGCGCGTCTGATACAGGGCGATTTGTTCAGTTCGTGTGCAGGTGCACGGTGGGTTGTCATCTCGGAACTCTGAGAGGTGGTGGTGGCGGCGGATTTAGGGAGCCTTCATCCAGCAGTGGATTAGCTGTTGCCGATAATGATGGTGATTATGACTACGTAGGAGCCATGGTTGGTGCGAATCCTATTCGCGATCCGCAGCTGTGAGCAACGCGCGGGAGGTGATACCAACGCGCCCGGATTCTCTACTCCTCTTCACTAGCGGGTTTAACCACGGGGCCAATGCAGGGCCTTCCCCCCGCCCCCATTAGGTGTGACTGGGGGGGGGGGCGATGGCTGCCAGATTGGCTGAGCGACGGTCAGGTCCTCTTGATTAAACAACTCATCACATTACTTGTACTGCATGGAAATAATTAATTCTGTCTAGACATGCGTCAAATCGATCTAAGCTTCCTCTGACAAAACATTCACAAGAACAACAGTTGCTAAGTATGCAAAAAGTGAAAATAATTCATAATGTGGACTGATACGGATAATTAGCCAAGTTTCACATCTGATTAGTCATGAACACAAGCATTCTTATTTAGAGCATGGTGCTCTATTAAACTAAAGTTATTAAAGCTAAGATTAAATTTGAAGTCCACTGAGTTTTTTATCAGTGTGAGGGGGGGAAGTCACATTGCATTTTATCTGGGTCCCCATAATCACGAACACCGGCCCAGCCTCTGTAGGGATTCTCTGCGTTCCGTCCCTTGACCGCGACGTGAGCGTGTGTAGGGACCGTCCGCTGGTATTTGGTTGGAGAGCGGTGACTTTGCCCACTCCTAACAGCACGCATGGGGATTTTACTGTAGTCTCACAGGTATAGCAGCGCGCACAGGCGAGCAGCAGCAGTGCATGAACAAGAGCCTTCAGCCTTATCCGGACCACTTGCTCAAAAGAACCGAATGCGTGCTTTTGCTTTTGCGAATTGTTGTTCTCTCCGCTCACGCATTTCATTTTCCGAGCCTTCCCAGCATCACGCGGAGCGAGCACCGGGTCCAATAACTCCCCATCTCGACTCTCGATTCCCCGCACCCCCGCCACGCACCCCCACTCGTCTGCCGAGCCCCAACCCTGGGGCCTGGCTATTGAGCAGGAAGGAATGAACTGGCCGGTGTGTCCCTCCACTTCATCTTCCTGCGGGGTTCCCAGCTGTAAATCATTATCCCAAGAGCGCCGGGCCCCGCTGTTCCAATGCCTCCGCTCACCCGCACCTAACGCTATTCTCCCCGAGAGAAAGCTCCCGCTCCCTTCCCCCACACCCGCGGCCCCCACCCCCATGGCTCTGCGCCATGCCTGTGTCCTGCCAGAGACTCAGCTCGAGAAGGCAGTAGGAGGGGGGTGGTCCCTATAATGCCCCCCCCACCCAGCCCAATCACCATCCCCACTAGCCGTCTCAACCAAGGGGTGACCCAGACCGGCCGTTTGGCCAAGTGACGTTCAGCACAGGCGATTCCACAATAGTCTCACAATCGATTAGTCATGTACAGAAGAATGCTTGTGTACTGCTTGGCGCTCTGTTAAAGTAAATCCGTTAAATCTAAGATTCAAATTGAAGTCCATGATTGCAACATTTGTTGGGAGGATTCCTCCATCCATTATCATGCTGGTTATGTGGGTCTGGATCGCGGAGGCAACAGGCTCAGAGCAAAGCAGCCCAGACGTCCTTTTTCATAAAAAAAAACTTCCTCCAGGGATATAATCCCTCCAATGGGTCCTGGGTCTGCCGGGGGGTCTACTCGGGGGTCTACTCGGGGGTTTACTCGGGGGTCTACTCCCAGTTGGCTGGGCTCAGAACACGTCTCGAGGGAGGCGCCCAGCAAGCATCCTTATCAGATGCCTGAGCCATCTGCAGAGGAGCAGCGATTCTATTCTGAGATCCTCCCTGATCACTGAGCTTCTCACCCTGTCTCTAAGGCTGAGCCCAGCAACCCTACGGAGGAACCTCATTTCAGCCGCCTGTATCCGGGACCTTACGCTTTCAGTTTCTATCCATAACGGATGACCATAGGTGGGGGTTGGAACGAAGACTAACGACGACTAAATTGAGAAACTTACCTCCGACTCCGCTCCCTCTTCACCAAGACAGTCCGGTTCAACGCCTTCATTGCTGCAGACGCTGCCCCCATCCATCTGTCAATCTCTCGCTCCCTTTTACCCTCACTCGTGAACATGACCCCGAGTTACTTGAACTCCTCCACGTGGGTCAGATGCTCACTCCCCACCCAGAGGGGGGAAGCCACCTTTTTTCCGGGCAAGCAGCATGGCCTCAGATTTGGAAGCGCTGACTCTCATCTCCACTGCGTTACACTCGGCTGCAAACCGTTCCAGTGCACGCTGGAGATAACAGTCTGATGAAGCAAGGAGGACAACATCATCTGCACAAAGCAGAAATGGCACCCTCATACCCCCAAACAGAACACACTACGGTCTTCGGCTATGCCTTGATATCCTGTTCATACAAATCACAAAGAGAATATGAGACGAGGTGTACACTCGGTGGAGCCCAACGCCCACTGCAAAGGGCCTTCACTTAATGCCAAGGATGCGAACACGGCTATCACTTCGGTTGTATAAGGACATAATGACGCGCATTAAAGGACCCGGTTCCCCGTGCTTCCGCATTACCTCCGAAAGAATATCCCCGGGGTACCCGGTTAGAAGCATTTTCCGAGTCCACAAAAAAACATGTAGACTGGTTTAGCAAATTCCCATGGTCCCCGGCGAATCTGTGAGAGTGTGAAAAGCTGCTCCGCTGTTCCACGGCTAGGACGGAATCCGCATTGTTCGTCCTGAATCTGAGTTTTGACTATTGGCCGGACCTTCCTTTCCAAAACTCTGACAGGCGTTGCCAGAGAGGCTGAGCGGTGTGATCCTTCGGTAGTTGAAACACACCATCCTGATTCCAGAGCTGATGCTGTGCGTAAAGGTGAGTCCAACTGTGTTCAGTCAGCACCTTTCAACCTCCTGAGCAAGTTCTGGTGCCTTACCCCTCAGAGAGGTGAGTTTTCCAAGAGTCATTTCACGTCACCAAGGTCCAGCACGCATAGACCCACTCTGCCTCTACCTGCTGCCCAAGTGGCATTGCACCGGACCCTTATGATTCGGCTGGCAGGTGGTGGGCCTAGAAGGCAGCGGCCCCACGTTACTTTTTTGGGCTGTGCCCGATCGAGCTACGTGGGTCACCCGGTCACCAGGCGCTCGTCTTTGAGCTCCATTCCCAGTTCTAGCTCCAGAAGTAGGGCCCGGTTTCCTCAATCCGGGAGAGGTTCTTCCAGCCGTCTTTGTTCCTTCCATGAGGGTTTATTGAATGGTCATTTGTCCGGTCCCTCATCTGAGGCCTATCTGCCAAGGGTGACCCTACCAGGCGCCGAGACACCGGACAACACAGCCTCCAGGTTAATTGGGACAACACCTCCACAACGTTCAGGTTCCGATTCTCGGAGCGGTTTGGAGGATTCAGGCTTTTTTAATCAGTGTGGGGGGCTCATTATTGAACTGTGTCTGGCAACCCAAAATCTCTAAGACCGCCCCTTGCTCTTTCCTCCCCCGTCTCTCCCCCCCCCACCCCCCGCTGTAGCCCCTGGATGCTCGCGTGGTGTCCGGCTGCTGGCATCCTACCCCCACGCACCTGCCCAGCCGCGCATCCCACGCGTGCGTGAGGCGTCGGTTATTGATTTTTATTATCCCCCTCCACGGACTCGAAGGTCTGCCCATGCCGCCCTTTCATGTAAGGCTACGGGTTAAAGTAACGCACAATGCTTATAGGTATTGTGGAATCGCAACCCACCTTTACCATAAAGCTCAATTTCAGGCTGCGCGCTTGGTGCGATCGGGAGTTTACTGGGGTGGCCCCGTGCTGTGGAACTCGCGACCCCCTCCACCTCTGCGCTTGTGCAGCTCCCTACCGTTGGCTGCCACGCCATGGACAGTGTGGATAACCTTCAGTCCCAACTGAAAACCCATCGCTGTCGAACTCTCCCCCTCCTCCTCCGAACGGCTCGCTTCCTTTATGGCTCTTCTCTCCCCACGCAGCAACGTCGTTGTCATCTTTGTCCATGTCGTGCATAGCGCCGTGAGGCAATGACAGATGCCTCATCGCTCGAAACCCATATGATTGCTTACCATGGCTACTGTCTTACATGGAAAATGCGTTGTGTATTTGCAGGTAGACTACCTATGCAGATAACGTATTAAACACGTTTTACATGTAAACAAACACACAAATTGAGATGTACCATTCTTTCCTTGAAGGCACCCCAGAGTAAAGTTTATGTTCGTGAATTGAATCGAGACTGCGGGAAAAGCTACATCTAAACAATCAGAAACGTGATGACCTTAAAGCCTTTCTGAGTTACCATAACATAGTGCCCGTGTGGGGAGCGGTAGTGTAGCGGTTAGCGAGCTGCGCTACGAATCTGGCCGCCCGAGGTTGGTTTGTGTATTTAATCCTCCGTTTATGGAGGAGCTGTGCATCGACCTGCTGTTGTTTTGACGCGATTGACTGTCGCACCAGCCTCAGAGCCAGGATGTGCGATTTGTGGGTCTCGAATGCGGAATTTAGTCCGTTTAATAAAATGCAGCTATGGTGGTCCCCAACTTCCCAAGGTCCCCACCTCGGTAAATATCTTCTCTAGAGCTCCAGCGATCCCTAACTCCTAACACCAATCTTTCTCGGTCCCTGAATGATCTCACGCAGCGTGCGCTCTCTCACACGTACCGCGCTAACACCACGTTCACCCATACCACCGCTTAGATACTAAAATACCGGACAGAGGATGAATTGAAGCCTTTTACTGCTGCAGACTTGCGCGCCGCAACGAGGTCCCTTTTCAGCCGCCCCAACTGCCCTTCGCTACAACTCGCTACACAGCCGCTCGGGCCCAGCCGCTCGGCACAGCCTCTCGGGCTCAGCCGCTCGGCACAGCCTCGCACAGCTCTGGGCACAGCTCCGGGCACAAATCTCACACATGCCTAACTAACCCCGCTACTCTCCGCCCTCGTCCCTCTACATGGCTGCCCTTCCTAACCACTTCCACTCAACTAGCAACTGCCCCGCCCCCTTGCTCCGCGCTCCCTTAAATACCTCCCCCGGTTCGAACTGCCCCCTTTTAACGGCCGTCTCTCTCTCCACCAATCCCGTCGTTCCCCCTTGTCTCTGGGCGCCGTGTCTTTCTCCTACCAATCACCGCTGTCATAAACACCCTGGCGCCGGCCTGTCTAGAGAGCGCACCAATCCACGGGACACAGCCGTTGCAACAACAGGGCAAGAATATGGCGCGCAACGCCCGTCCGAAAGCCCCGCCTAGCTCGCTAATGCCCCGCCTAGCTCGCTAATGCCCCGCCTAGCTCGCTAATGCCCCGCCTAGCTCGCTAATGCCCCGCCTAGC
>JAZEWT010000014.1:17427206-17444231 GCA_036362905.1 Mordacia mordax | reverse complement strand
TATCCTATGTTTTTCATGTACATTCAATATTTAAATTGTTATGATGATGATAATGCAGGATTTTTTTATCCAGCAAAGCCTCAATGACTCAAGACAAATCTTTTTTAATAGAGCTCCACATTTGGACATTTGGCCGACTCCATCAACGAGTATTGGCATGAGGGAGACAACTAGAATGTTGTGCAAATAGTTGCACAGACACATTCAAAGATCCAACACTATACCTCAATCGCATAGCAGTATAGCATTCGATTCAAGCTTATAACACCTGATATCCCCAAGGAGTCTACCTGTCCAAACACTAACCAGGTTCAGCTCTGTTGAGTTATCGAACTGATGAGATTGGGCACATTCAAAGTGATTTGGTCATAGGCAAAATATTTACTGAAACTCATATGTATTTATTTTTTAAGCTCTTACGATATTTTTGTGGGTAAATACATGTATAGAATTGCTCTCGAGTTGCTCTGATAAGAAGATGAATGCTCGACATGGCTTTTGCGAAAGAGCAGCTCTTGAGAGCAGTTCTCATACATCGAGCCGTGAACACCTACATCAATACAAAGTACCACTATTCCAATTAAGATATAGCACATGGGGACCCTGAGGGTTTATGTTAGTTTGATTCCTAAAAAAGTTTTCTTTCAATATAGATGTGAGGCTCTGATATATTTTTTTATAAAGTGCAAACATCGTGACTTTATAAATGCATCATGGCACTCATGTACAATAATATATATCAAACACATATTTCGATAGCTTTTTTACAGTTGTGAGCAATAAAGTATTTTTTGTTATTGAATTTATATAGCATGCAACTATCTGAAATAGACCAAGTATTCAAATAAGTATGGTTTATTACTCATTCATAACAAAATATGCATGCAAAAATAAGTGTTGGTTCAGTTTATTGGCCTTTTGGCCCTTAAAGTAACCATAAGTATGTGTTTAAAGCAAGTAACATCTTGATCGGATCTGAGTTAGACTTATTAAGCAAATGCTGCTATTGGAAATTGTTATTGGCATAAAGCAACACTTTATTAATGGTGGGGTCCTGTTTAGAGCAAAATATCACTGGAAACTAACCCACAATGTGCTGTTGTGTGTTACTCAGAATTCCGCACTGCACCACACGATGCGTTATTTTTATTTATACATTAACTGCCGGATCAAATGCCTAATATTTGTCAGCTGTGGTTCATCTTCACAAATATTCTTCTCAGTGTTTTACAAATCCATATGAAAACTAAAACTTAATTTTTATGCTGTTATATGTTTTATAATTAAACAATATGGTATTTTTTTTTGGTATTCTGCAAGCAACTGAATAAGATGTTATTAGATTTGTTTGTAAATTGGATACAGAATTTCACGCATTTGAATATACAGTACATATCATAACTTTTGACAGTTTCAGACAAAAGAAATATATACCTTTAAATAATATCATTTCACATCTTCACTAAGTTAACAATAATGTACGATCAGAGGAAAAGTACAACACAACCATATTTTTTTTACACATCGGCTTCAAATGCTGTGAGATTACTTTCTAACATACTTATGCTGCTGAAGCAGTAATAGATTGTCACGTTTTATTCACGTGACAACTTTATTCATTAGCGGTGTTTGGTGGATGAGGGTCTACGACACACATTGTATTTACTCGTTCTGACCAAAAAATTATTTTAAATTATAATTTATTTGTGATATGCATAACAGTTTAATTCCTCCTTGAAAATTGGTATACATTTCAATTTGAAAAAAAAGTAACCTCAGGAAATGTTTCGTGTTTTTTCATACGCCATTTCCTGTTGTGATTCTTAAAAAATTTGTCTGAAATTCACATTGATTTAACATGGCTCGTTTTCACACACGTGCCATTTTCATGCATTTAAAATGACAAAAATGTCAGCTATGTTGTCACTTTAAATAGGCACACTTGGAAACACTGAAGCTAATCCAAGCTAATTGCAAATGCACGTTACCTTTCAAAATATTTGCCTGCCAATTTCACCATAACTGTCCACATGTGCCTCGAAATTGTCCATATCGCAACAGGTTTGTGTTTAGTATGGGCAGGGGTAGAACTGGGTGGGAATGCATAGGAACGCCGTTCCCAGAGTGAAGATCCCAGAGGGAACATAGTAGCTTGTCATGGCCATGAATTTGGATGGTTATGTTACATCTCAGAAGTCACAGAAACGCAGTAAATATGTTGTCGTGAACCCCTGGACACTTGCTCTAAAAGCGTAGACTCGAGTGCTTTCCCAGAGTAATTTTTTTTTACAATTCCACTCTTGAGTAGAGGTCATACTTATCTAGAAAGGAAGTGGATTACATTTTCTCCCTTGGACACGATTGTTGGTAAGGATTCTTTAATTTAACACTAGTGTTGTTTCCAACCCCTTCTGGCTAACACCTAGTTATTTCACACAATACTGGCAACTGCCTATTAAGTGCTGGCAGCGAATACCAACTGGAAGTCGTATCCAATTGTTAGACGTGTGTGGATCACACTCCAACACACTGGTGTCCTAAAGCAGTAACAAATAGGTACAGTTGTCCACGTGCAAAGTTCATGAAGTGCCTGTGGCGTCAGGTGGAGGAACGTTTACGACACAAATGTTACTGCCGTCATGTGGGTGGCAACGTTTTCTTCTGCGATCTGGGCGACACTATCAGCGTTCTCCTTGCGCCATCTGTCAGGGAAGTAAATCATCTATCCATTTTCAGAATGGTATTTTACCTCGAGAGGTTTGCAGGGGCCCTCCAGTGAAATGATCCTGCTCGTGAACATATATCTTCGAATATCTATTCGATGAGTTCTGTTACATATTTGATATTTGACAATTTTCAGTACCATCGCTGCTGGCAACGAACTCAAAACTCAGTTATGTATCAAACAGAATTCACTCTTGTTCTTTGGAACTGTTTTGCGCTGCTAGTTAATGAAAAGCATTTCTCCAAAGAGAGACTTGTAGTTACAAATAGTTTTCATCGGGTTGGCTAAAGTTAATGACTGCGACAGCATCGTTCATTGCAATCGGCAATACAGGCAAAAGTTGCGATATGTGAATTTGTTAAGCAATGCCTAGCATTAGTTATACCCACAACACAGATATATATATAGCAACATGATGATATGTGTCACAGGTGGCGATCAAATCACCCACGTGGCCGACGTGTAATTATGATAGCACTTCAATGTGTGTGCAGTTCAACACTATAGTATTTTTGAAGTGACAGGCTACAGCTATATAACAATTGTGTACATTTTATCGTTAACTGTAAGTCATCATAATGCTACACAGATTAAACGTTTGTTGTTGATGCCATCATATTATCAACCTCTTTTCAGTCACAGACCTTTTGTATAAAAACAAGAATAAGCTCTTCTGATCTTCCAATTTCAACCCACCCATCTTCATACGTGACTGTTCAGGCCGTGAATGCACAGTGTTCGTTCGTTAATGCAATACCGTGAGTATTGAGTCCGACTTGCTTTTGAGAGGCGATGCTATTCGAAGATGTACAAGTGTGTGTTTCCTTTTTACAGTTCGTAACTGGCAGAGATCCATCCCTGGGATGTTTGAGGCTCTGTACAACAATATATTGATCAAAGCCTTATAAACAACCACATTGCTGATGGCGTTTTTTTTTAATGAGCAGTAACGTTCATAGTCTACACATGTACAGCACATCACGTTTTAAACACTTTCCCGATGGTATGAGGATATGGACTCTTGTCAGCAGAACTGGTTGTTAGTTTTTCGATTAATTGACAGATATAAACATTGTCATATATATGGCTCTGCATCTAATGGCATTCTGTTCTTCATTGCAATAATTCTGCATTATCATTTGAAAACTGCCGTCTTCTCTAAATTACAAAGACCCACAATATGAACTTCAATTTGATTGTCTGTGCATTATTCAAACTTAATCAGAAGGGTGATGAGCTGATTGCTGAAGGCATTTCTTTAAATCCATTTTTTCTCAGTCATTTCGACCTTATTCAGTGGCAAAGTTTTTCACCAGATTTTGTCACGAATGTAATGTTTTTAAAGCATTGACACCAAACGTTATTTGGGCAAATAAATTGAAAATAATGTCCTCCCCTTAACCATTCTTTTGAAACTCTAATCAGTATACATTTCTTCATTAGCAAAGTTGAAGGATGTGTAGAGAAAAGCAATCAAGGTGTTTCCTTTATATATGTTCTTTTAACCTGTTGTAGAGAAGTAGACCAGCTCATATACGATGTGTTTGTACATCCTTCCGAAGAAATGTTTACAATCCATTCGGTGTGCAGAACGTCAATATATCATAGCCTGCAGTGCTATTAAATGTTTTTATTTCTACAGTCCGTGTCCGGTCAGAACTGGTTATAAAAGATGAATGTGACTTACACTATCTCTAGAGAGTGAATTTGAATGTGGCACAGCCATTATATTTGTTGAATTATATTTTCCATCGTGTTTGTTGTACAATCTCTTGTTTGACATTTATGTCGTATCATTCTAAATGTCCTTTTTTTAATGTATTATTGTCCATCCAAGAACGTTGTAGGTCAATCTTTGTACAAAAGTATTAGGAGGACAGTCCTGATTGGGAGTCATCAGCAGTGCAAGATCTTAATGAAGGCCTTGCGGAACTCTATGTTAAAGGTGGTGTATATGATGGGGTTGACTGCGCTGTTCACGTATCCTAGCCAGGTGGTAGCGCTATACAGGGCTGGTGGGATGTAACAAGTCTTGCAGTGAACATTGAGGATGTGGGTTATAAAGAAGGGCATCCAGCAGACAATAAAGACTCCTGCAAGCACACACACCAAGCAGTTAGGTCAAAGCACAATATGGTGCAAGAGGCACTTTCACAGTGTGACACAATACAGAGCACAGTTACATGGTGTTCACTCATAGTGATGCCTACATGTTTGGTCATTTCTTTTGGCCAGATTATGTTTTGACAAATATACATATATTTGGCCAATGATCCCAGAATGTGCCTCATCTCATCAGATATTATGCAGTTGACTAAGATTAAGCGTGGCTAGTACTTGTATGGGCGACCACCATATTATCAGGCATCATAGGCTGTGGGACTATATTGTGAGCAATAATGGGCAATACAGCGTATCCCTTGTTGTACTAGGCTTTCACATCCCTCTCTGTACCGCCAGTGACCAGTGTACTGTAGGGTGGTTCATATGATCCCCAATGACCGCTATGTTATGGGAAGGCCCTCACGCAGCAGTGCGTTAACAAAGAGCTGTACATATTTATATCAATGCTTTGTAGAGGCACGTCCGAGGTATCTACCAAATCACAAAGCACTCTTGTTAGTTTACACTCATAACGTACACCGTTGTTATTTTTCTAATAAGCTGTGCCAAGTCCGATAAATATTTTCCACCGTATTAAAATGTTGAGATGCAGCGGCAGAGCAATGTGAAGCGAACTTTACTTTGAACCCAGAGACCAGAGTTAAGAGTCGCAGCCGTGACTAACTTGGGTGATGAGTGATAAGCAATAGCTGACATGGTCCTCACTTTGCTAAGCAGTCTTGACCAGTGTGGTGAGAATATGATTAACAAACCCTCATTACCTGGGCAGGCATTAATCAACCAGCAGTGACTGCCAAGTTTATATCATGCAGTTCGCATAATACACCCATTTTATCATACTGTCATTACACACCATCTGACGCATTGCATAGATTTCATTAAGATAAAAAGCAGCCTAATGTTAATATTTAAATATTTGTAAAGGGAAAAATATTGCATTCATCATAAAAATCTTAAATATGTATAACACATTTTGTACAATGAAATATTACCATATCTAGACATTTACAGGAAGCATTGCTGCTTTTCCCCAATATGATGATTTTTGCAGAGTGTGTTATACACGCACACTCGACTCTGCAGTTAAAAGTGTACTGGAGAGGGTTTCGTCAGGGTGCAACAATTCTAGTTGTAACCTGCGTTAAAATTTGCAGACTTTGCTCCTATGTCTTTCTCTTTCAATAATAATATTTGCATTTCTAAAGTGCCTTTCACGCCAGGGTAACAAAGCGCTGCACAGAGCTGTAGAGAGAATGGGATGTTAATAATAAATCACACCGGGCCCAGGAAGCATAACCAACAGTGGCAGGTGTTGCCTTTTCCTGCATTAACGGCTCACGTTATGGAACATGACATTTACATTAATAACCAGAATTAATCTGTTGCCTCTCCCCGTATAGCTCTGCTCCAGTGAAGTGTACTTAACTTGTCGCATGCTGGATAGCAATCACCTCTCAACAGAAATTGTTTAGCAAAGGCATGACTACAAAAGTGTAAACCACGATTTGAATGGATGTAAATGAATGGACAGCAATGAAGGAACTTACAGTTGAGTGCATAAGCTAGCACGTGATAGTTCTTATGTAACGACCTTCAAATACGGGCCTGGGTAGGGGCCTGTTGAGTCTCAGCTAGTCTCCCAGTTTTCCCACTCCTTCCAAACTGTTCCCCAGTTTCCCACCTCTTTCAAGCAGTGGAAAAGATCACGATTGACCAGGACCAAAGTCAAGAGGATAGGGGAGGACTCAGGAATGAGCCCAAGGGGGTCTTTTTAAGGGAAGACTGAACGGGAGGATGGGCTTTTTTGATGAGAACTCCGTCCAGATGACTATGGCCAGTGATAGAGACAGAGCAGCGGTTAGGACTTCATGTCGACCGACTAACTGTGGTGGATCCATTCGCACCGTTGGGCGGACGGGTGGCGAGGAGTGGGGATGTCAAATAAGCTTGCTCGTTGTTTTTACTGATGTGCTAGGAAATGAAATCGAACCAATCACCTCTCGATTACAAGCGCAGTGTCCTCACTATTACACTGTGGTAACATGCCATACCAATCCGAAATAATCACAAAAGAGAGAGGTTGCCATGCAATCATACTCACCCAGCACAATGGCCAGCATCTGAGTCGCCTTCTTCTCCCTCTGTTGTGAAAAATTACGATTGGCTGCCACGACTTTGAGAGATGTGCGCATCTGACCGTTGGCAAGCTGCTGCGTTTCGAAAGCCACTTTGAGCACGTTGCGGGCTGTTTGGTCTCCGTTGAGCTGGTCGCCGTTCGCCTGTTCGCTGTTGTTCAGCTGATCGCTGTTGTTCAGCTGGGCTCCGATAATCTGGTCGCCGTTAGCCTTGAGCAGAGGGTTTTGCGCAATGGGGATGTCGGTCTCCTCGACCAGCGTGTCATGGCGGTATGACGGCGGAGCAGGCGCTACGAGGCGCTGTTGCTGGTGACTGTGCGAGTATTGCTGGCTTGTTGGCTGCTGCTGCTGCTGATGGAGTTGTTTGATGTTTTTGCCCGTAAGGGACTTTTTGGCTTTTCTCGAGAGTGGTGGGGACATGTATGACTCGAGCTCCATTTCTTCAGGTTGAGCAAGTTCTTCCTGTGACAGAGGATAATACAAAGAGGGTCGAATTACAGAAATGCAATTAAATTGAAATGTGAAATAAAGTGTCATTTAAGCCGTTTTGACAGGATGTTATCTATTCAGGCACTACACTCATTTATTTCAGTGCCATTACAATCTTAGGTTAACTACCTGTAGATTGCATTTAAAAATTCCATCGTGAAATCCTCTCGATGTCAATGTCCCTTGAACAATTATAGACAATTATTTCCAAGAATAACAATTCCAAAATGGATTTTGAATAATCACGGCCTTTTAATTGAGGCGGTAGGTGCATAGTCAAATACGTCTAAATACCTCATTTGGATGAAACAATTCGATTGGTAAATCTGTTCAATTTTGAAAAGGCTTTAGTTTAATCCTGCATAATTTAAGTTTTAATCCATGGAAAAAAATCATTACAATGAGGTCAGAGTATAGCTGTTGTTTTCCATAACTGCTAGGCCATTCAAAGGAACTCTAATCCTTCATAATAGAGCAGAGAGGTTATGATCTCTTTTTATGAAAAAATGCGTTTCCACTATTGTAATTGGATTTCTTTATAACTAATCTCAAATTCATCTTTAAATGCATAGCAGATATGAGTTAACGTAGTCTGCATTTAATATTTACACATGTGGTTCTTTTTAAAAGGCCAAGAACATGATCAACATTTCTGAAATGTCCCAATACAGTAAAATTTATTTATGAGATGGCAAACTATGTTCAGGACAATTTATCAAAATAGTCTTGTGAATTGCTTGTGGCAAGAGTAAACTTTTAAAACAATTCAGTGGTTAACATTATCAAGAATATATTTTTTTTAGCATTTGACAAATTATATAAAATTCCACAATTTGAATTGCAGTTGTGTGTTCTTTTTGCACCTTATTACTTGGTCGAAAATTCATATTGCGTTGAGAATGAGGGCACACCACTGTGCTACGAACACGACCACCAGAATTCGGTTACCGACCTCGGCCCCACATCAGTGAAAAGTCATTTCTGAAACTGTTTTAAGCCACCAGGACATCCTCAACATACGCTGACCAGCTTGGTGAGTAATGGTCGAATAATATCCACAACCAACACGGCATGAGGAGGTCTTCATTCAGCAGCACTTTGTGACCATCAGGTGAAAAGTGCTCAATAAATGAAATTATTAGTGTTGATGAAGGCCTATTAAACACTTTTTTTTTATCTTCAAATGGTATGCTGCATATGAAATGAATTTATAAAACTTAGGTCTACGTGTAATATCACACATATGCAACAGCAACAGTAACGAACGCCTACCATTTTTTTCTTTGATGAGGCAAAATTGCCATTGTTGGCACAGACGATTGTGCAGAGTTTGACATCTTCTGGGTGAGTGCATTTTACCTGGAAATAAAACACCGCCACAAATGAGATTTAACTCGCAGACTTTCATCAGCCATTCATGGGTGTAAAAATAGTAGACAGTTTTAATTGCTACATATCCATCATGAAACATTACATTTCTCGAGCGTAACTTTGTAATAAAATGCTACAGCTCTACGTCATGAGCAATGCAAGGGATAATATTTGAAGTATAAAATTATACACGGTACAACATCTCTTTAATGAATGTGTCACTCTTGTCAATGTCCGGGTGGAAAGCTATACAAATTAAAGTGCGATAAACAGCTCTCATTTTACGCTATAGTTTGTTGAGGCAAAAACTGTTACCAGGCACTAATTAGGTCTGGTAAGGCACAGGGGTGGGTGGTGTGTTGAGCCTCATGTGAACCATCTTTGTCTCCTCATTGCTAATAGTCACACCACATCAGGTTGTCTTCCTGTTTTTAGAATATGTCAAGGCTTGGAAGACCTTGTACAGATTTAAATACAAATGGGCCTTGGTGCACAAGGAAGCAGTTTAACACAAGTTGTTAAAGCCATTCTACAATAGACCGCAAAACACGTGAAATACAAATGTAATGGATTAATTTAGCACTTTCCATACGGACGGATTCACTTCAGATAATGTATAATTAGCAATTTCATTTGTTAGCTCTGCATACAACCTACTGATGACTATTATCAAAGCACATCACATTCAATGTACATACACTGCTACAGGATAGACATTTGAATAGCTTCTGGTAGCAATTATAATGCAGTGTGTATAAGAACGTTTCCAAAAATGTAGTGTTTTTTTAAAACTACTGTTTCTGAAGTCTCATTCAAAGATCAGACAGTGATTATTTATTTCCAAAGCTGTAGTTATCAGGATATATACCAAGCAATTCATAGTTGTATGATGACCAATGAACTAGCGTGCAGCTACTTGTTACCTTGTATTGCTGATCAACAGCTGTTTAATGAATGTCTAAAATTTCATGTTGCAAGACTTGGAAAATATTGTAACAAAGTTGTCTTATACCTTTACTGCAAAGTGTCATTATCCATTGCGTTGTGCCAGTAATCCACTAATTATTCTCATTCAAAGTGTGGGCTTAAGGATGTTATTTGACAAGTGAAAACTTTTAAACCACCAATAAATTACATATTGAAAATGCAGCTTTATTAATTTTGCCATACGTTTAATATGTTCTCAGCACATGTTTTATCCCCCATCACGTAAACAACGTGCTTACTTAACCATAACGTCTCCATGCATCTCAAAATCTGTGCATGTCTGAACAAATTACATATATTTGTACACAGCTTGACGTTTTATCACTAAGACGCAATAAAACAATGTATGGCTAAAAAACAAAGTTGATTGATAGCATCTAATGTTTGAAGAATGTGTTTGATAAATATGGCAGTTGTAAATGTGATGGATAAGAAGGAATGCCAAAGAGTTCAATAATTCACGAAGAATAGCTTGATTTCACTAATCATGTGCTGATTACATCATAGTTTATAAATTAGACAATAGTTCTAAACTGTGAAAAGTTAAAAATAAGTTAATCTTTTCTAACATTTAAATAAAATGCTGTGTGCATACGGTCTAATAGTGATATGAAGAGTTTGTGTAATAAATACACGCAGGGCAGTCGAGTATTTACCTGCTCTGAAGGTGTAATATTTAACATTGACATGATAAAGACATTTTCAAGTGCGAAAACTTTAAATGATAGAAATAACATCTTTCCCAGTAGATACTGATTTATTTCCCAAAACCAAGGATAAGTGTTTAGTTGCTGTGATGTGTATGTGCTGGTGCTTCTTATCAGGGCTATTAAAGTTCTCAGTCCAGGAGAGAGACTCCTATCAAGAAAGGATATCTCCCTGCAGAAATTGCATATTTAAAAAGTTAATTTGCAGCATCCATAAGATCCTGTAGAATGTAAGATTGGTCTGCATGCGAGAACAGATGTTCCCAGTTCTAGTATATCTTTACAAATGAATAATACTTTATTATGAGTTTCTGGTGTGCATGCATGAATTCAGTTTGTGCCGTAATCTTTGTGTGGCGTGATTTCACAGACCGCCTCGTATGGACATAGAATTTTGGCTGTTTTTAGTGGGTCGGGTACAGCCCGAAGAAAGTGACGTAGAGCCGCTGCCTTGTAGGCCGACCACCTGCAAAGAAAAAAAATAATGGTCCGGTGCAATGCCCTTTTGGCAGCAGACAAAGGCATGCGGAGCCTTGGCAATGTAAACTGGCTCTTGGTACATGGAACGTCACCTTTATGGGGGGTGAGGAACCGGAGCTTGTGCAGGAGGTTGAGAGGTACCGATAAGACATAGCTGGGCTCACCTCTATGCACAGTGGTGCCTTTGGAACCAAACTCCTTGATAGTGGCTAGACCCTCTCCTACTCCAGAGTTGAGCAGGGGGAGAGGTGCCGGCTCGGGGTGGGGATACTCACCAGCCCTTGGCTTGGTGTACTCAGTTGGAGTTTGTCTCGGTGAATGAGAGGGTTACCTCAATGTTACTCTGAGTCACAGGGCGGATGACTCTTACTGTTGTGTGTGCATACACACCAAACAACTGTTCAGTGTACACTACCTTTTTTGAACAGAGTGGGTAGAGTGCTGGAAAACACTTTACCTGGTCACTCCATAGTTCTACTGGGAGACTTAAACGCCCATGTGGGAAATGATGGAGAAACCTGAAGGGGTGTGATTGGGTTTAAAGGGTCTGCCCGATGTGAACCCAAGCAGTGTTTTATTATTGAACTTCTGTGCTAGTTATGGACTGTCCATTACACACACGATGTTTGAACACAAAGAGGCTTATAAGCGTACCTGGTACCAGAAGACCTTGGGTCAGAGGTCTATGATCAACTTTGTAGTTCTCTCATCGGACCTGAGGTCATATGTTTTGGACACTCAAGTGAAGAGAGAAGCAGAGCTGTCTACCGATCACCACCTCGTGGTAAGCTGGATCAGATGGGCTAGGATGCCGGACAGACCTACTAAACCCAAATGTGTACTAAGGGTTTGCTGGGAACAACTGGCGGAGGACTCTGTCCTGAACGATTTCAGTTCCCACCTCCGAAGGAGTTTCTCTCACATTTCGGAGGAGACTGAGAACCTGGAGTCCAAATGGACCCTGTTTTAAGCCTCCATCATGGAAACGACTGCTAGAATCTATGGTCAGAAGTGGTGGAAGTAAAAGCTCAGATGTGGGAGGAGTTTGGAGAGACTGTTCAGAAAGGATTTTCGGCTGGCTTCAACCGGCAATCCATCTGATGGCTCGGGAGGGGAAAGCAGGGCACTACAGAGGCTGTTACAAGCAAGGGCAGCGAGGGGCTGACGTCAACTGGGGACATCACTGGAAGTCGGAGGGTATGTTCCATCTACCGAGGGATCACATCGCTCGGCCTCTACATGAAAGCCTATACCAGGGTGTTGGAAAGGAGGATCCAGCCGATAGTCAAACTTCAGATTCAGGAGGAATAATGCGGATTCCATCCTGACCATGGAACAGTGGACCAGCTTTTTACATGGTCACAGATTCTTTAGTCAGGGGAATTTGCCAAACAAGTCTACGTGTATTATGTGGACTTGGAAAAGGCTTATGACCGTGTGCCCCAAGGGATTCTGTGAGAGGAACTGTGGGAGTAGAGGGTACTGGGGCCATCACTGTACCATTCAGTCCCTGTATAACTGGAGTGAGTGCTGTGTTCGCATCCTTGGCATTAAGTCAAGCCCATTTTCAATGGGCATTGAGCTCCGCCTAGGGTGTGCTTTGTCTCCTGTTCATGATTTTCATGAACAGGATATCAAAGCGTAACCAGGGACCGAAGTGTATCCAGTTTCAGGGTATGAGGGTGGCATCTATGCTTTATTGCGGACAATGTCCATTTTGCTTCATCCGACAGTGATCTCCAGCGTGCATTGAAATGGCTTGTGGCTGAGCATAATGCGGTGGGAATGAGTCAGCGCCTTCAAATCTGAGGTCACAGTTCTCGTCCGGAATATGGCGGCTTGCCCCCGCTGGATGGAGAGTGAGAAGCTGACTCAAATGGAGGAGTTCAAGTATATCGGGATTGTGTTTACGAGTGAGGGTAAAAGGGAGAATGAGATTGACAGACGGATGGGGACAGCGTCGGAAGGCAATTCTCTCTCAGTTTACCAGTCAATATTCGTTCCAACCCTCACCTATGGTCTACAGCTTTGGGTAATGAACAAAAGTAAGGTCCTGCATACAGGAACCTGAAATGAGGTTCCACTGCATGATTTCTGGTCTCAGCCTCAGAGACAGGGTGAGACGCTTCGTAATCTGGGATGAACTGAAGAGTAGAACTGCTGCTCTTCCGCATTGAGGGGAGCCAGTGGAGGTGGTTCAGGCATCTGATAAGAATACCTGCTGGGCACCTTCCTCTGGAGGTGTACCGGGTACAATCAACTAGGAGAGGACCCCAGGGCAGACCTAGGACTCATTGAAAGGATTATATCTCTCAGCTGGTCTGGGAACACCTTGGAATCCCCTGGGAAAAGCTGGAGCAAGTTATTAGGTAAAAGGACGTCTGAGCTACTTTATTAAGCCTGGTATGACAATGGGTGGATTGCGTTTTAACTGGGAATTAGAAACTAATGATCATTTGCCAACACTATCCAATAAAAACAAATTTTCTAATTTGCATCTGTCAGTAATTATGTCAGTTGAAGCCGTGAGGAAATGCTGCGATGCAGGTGTAGCCAGGGTGTGGCATGGCCTAGGTGATCTCCGGTTG
Organism: Mordacia mordax; assembly: GCA_036362905.1. Classification (NCBI taxonomy): domain Eukaryota; kingdom Metazoa; phylum Chordata; class Hyperoartia; order Petromyzontiformes; family Petromyzontidae; genus Mordacia; species Mordacia mordax. The sequence continues at coordinate 17,430,625 of JAZEWT010000014.1, read as the reverse complement.
TGCTGAGGACAGTGTGAGGCGTTCGCTAGCAGCACACGCAGCCTTTCGAGCTGTGAAAGCAGAATTGGGTGGCAGTGTGGCTCCAGACACAGAAAGGACAGAAAACCGGAGAGGTAAGCCGGAGATGAACGACCAGACATGAAACAAGGTGCTGAAATGGTACGACTTCACGAATTGTGTGTTAAGAGAAACTCGATGAAATCCATTTTTTGGGTTAGGTCACGTAAAAAAACGTGTCGTTTAACCCTCCACACCCAACAAGACCTCTGCGCCTGAGGATGCCTCTAACGTGTGGGGCGCAACGTCACGAGGTGGAGAGAGGCAGCGATCGACGCGGCTGTCCCGAGAGCAGCTTTTCGAAGCAATCATCATTTTATTACTCTGTCATTTATATTAGTGTGGTGTAATATCTCTGTCAGTAAGGAGGCTGCATTGAGCTGTTTGGGGAAGAGGGAATGTGTGCAGTTCATAGCAATGCAGGTACTGCTTGCTCTGCTGCTGTAGCATTCAACATCAATTTGTCATATATGTTCCAGGTTTGCAAAGGCTGACCTATACGCATGGGACAATTTTGCCTCGCTGGTTTTACCCACAGTACGATATTGTGCTGTACTCCCTGTTTAAAAAAAATCAATGTGATTGTTTGCCTGTCAATGTAATTTCCAGATTTTATTTCGACAAATAAACTGTTTTAAAAATGTCAACCTGAAGCCCCCTGGTGTAATAAAACACACAGCAGCAAGAGTAACATATATGGATACATTTTCTGATAATTCATAAATAGAGCGTGAGAATTTTTAAATTAATAAAGCAAAGCACACAGCTCTTGCTTTGCTGGGAAAAAGAAAATAAATAAATCAAAATATCATACAGTACAAATATGGCACATGACGCTTGTCCTGTGGCTTGCTGTAAATGTCACCCTTGACAATAAGACAACCAGTGATGTATTCTCATCACCAGAACCTGTTACTGAAGTGCAGTCTGGGTCAATGTCACACCTGCTGCCTGTGGACATTTACCAATTACACTGCATAATACCATAGCTTTACAAACCTCATTTTTCCTGCTTTTTCTGAGTGGTGACTCCAACTAGTCTGTGAAGCCAGCTGTTGTGCACTGTAATGATGGTGCATTGATTCAATTATTCAATTCCACAGTATATATGTTTTAACTAGGCTGTTTGGGCCCAGTACTTGGGCCTCCATCAGGTTATATGCCGTTATGTTATATTATGTCCAAGTTATTTTGTACGCGTTATGTATTGGAATGTATGAGAGTTAAAAAGCTACCCACAAAAGAATGGATTATTCAAGCACTACGTTGTCTGTCTCCATATCTCCGTTTCTGTATTATCCATGTCTCTCTATGTCTCTGTCTCTGCTTCTCCTCTCCGTATCTCCCCGTGTCCCCGTGTATCTCACACAACCGAAGACTCGTGGGATCATGAGGCTGTGTGTGTGTGTGGCGCCGTGTCACCCCTCGTCTCCGTGTCCCTCCCCCCACGTCTCCCATCGTCTCTGTGTCTTCCCTTGTTTTTGTGTCTCCCCTCATCTCCCTGTTTGTCTCCTCGTCTGTGTTTCTCCTCTCATCTCTGTCTCCCCTCGTCTGTGTCTTATTGTCTCCCCTCGATTTCCTTTGTCTCTCTGTCTCACCTTCACTCTGTATCTCCCCTCATCTCTTTGTCTCCCCTCATTTGTCTCCTCTCAACTCCCCTCATCTGTGTCTCCCCTCACCTGCCTTCTCCCCTCGTCTCCTCTCGTCTATGTGTCTCCACTGGTTTCCCCTCACTACTGTGTCTCCCCTCATCTGTGTCTCCCCGTGCCTCCCCTCGTCTCTTCTCATCACAGTACCAGTTGCCTGGTTTGCACTGTTTTGTCATCGGCATATTTCAACACGAGTCAGAAATGTGACTCACAACAGTGCAAAATCATCTCTTGTTAAACCATATTCTGATTGCTGCATGTCACTTCATTGTTTGGCATGATTAAAACGCATTAAGAACAGTATTAAAAAGTTTGTTTGGGAAAGTAATAGATTGAGTTTAATACTTACTTTTACGTAAATAATGAAACCCATACACTTTTTTTTCGCATGACTGCTTAAAACGACATCGATGAAAGGACGGACATCAACAACTTTTTGTTAAATAATTCGAAGGCTTTCGTGACCAATATTATCAATGAAATCCATTTTTTGGGTCAGGTCACGTAAAAAATTATAGATTATAAAACAGTGTCGTTTAACCCTCCACCACCCGACACGGCCAATCAGCAAGGGGTTTATAATCTATAAATGTTTTTCTGTGACCTGACCCAAAAAATGGATTTCATTGATGTTTGTTAAATAGATTAATGAAAAATGATATAATGTGTAATATGCTCAGGATAAATTAAGGCAATTGGAACAAATAAAACTATGAACGAGACAATGAGAATCTAAATGATGATAAAATTGAGAAAGAAATGTAATCAACACCTAAATATGAATTCTTACGAGAAAGGGCAGTGAATAATTTCACCCACACTAACCATCTTTTGTCAGCAAAGGGATTTCAGAACACGTGCTTATAAGACAAAGGAAGGCATCATTAGAACTTAAATTAAATCTTTACCTGCATATTATTTGCATTGCTTTGTCGGTGGATAGGCTAACAAATTTGACCATATCACTCTGCAAGGGGTCGCAGCAGTGACTAAAACACGAAATGTCTTACGGAAATGTATAAAGCATTCCGCACACCACCAGGATGCGTGTAATAAAAAATGGCTATGGATGGAACACTTAATTCGGGTGACATTTTGTTCTTCAATATCCTGAATACTATTTTGATACAGTATCACATCCATTACATACACTCTTCTTAAAATTGAGAGATGTCTTGTTGATGCATTGCAAATTATTGTAATCTGAGTTCAACGTTTACTTTCATTATTTAACAACATATTCAGATTTGTATTTCGAAGTGGTATGGTAGTTAAGTGGCTTTATGACCCTCGGGTGAAAAGCGCTATGGAAGTGTAATTATTATTATTACAATGAATTCTTCTACCTGAGTGTGAGTTATATCTCCACTAGTCTAAGCTCCCTATCCCCAACGGCAATCATATAGTTTGATTAAACAGACCCTATAACTGACAATAATAATATGGTATGACTTTTATCTGTAGTTACAGGATGGCGTAGTGGTACCGTCTGCGCCTCACTGAAAGTATGGCCTGTCAAAGGCTGTTCGATCCCCAGAGCTTTCTGTGTAGATTTTTATGTGCTCTCCGGGTTCTCCAGTTTCCTCCCGCAATTTTTTTTTATTAATTGTGCGATAACATCGTAATATATAGCAAGAAGTGTATGATGGGCTGACTACTTTGACGACCCCCCATCTCTATGGTTTTTCCTTGTGCGTTTAAATTGTATTCTTA
>JAZEWT010000014.1:17414494-17425629 GCA_036362905.1 Mordacia mordax | reverse complement strand
GGCAGCGGCGGGCCTGATGCAGCCGCTACGCTTGGCATTGACCCGCTTGCGCCGCTTGCGCAGCACCACGTAGATCTGCACGTAGACGAGCAGCGTGACGATGAAGGGCACGTAGAAGGACACGATGGACGAGTAGAGCACGAAGGCCGGGTTGGCGATCACACAGGCGTCATCATCGCGCGTGGCTGGGGTGGAGGGGGAGGGGGCCCCGCAGTGAGAGCGGGTGACATCACAAAGGAGTTGGAAGGGAGAACACGGGCAAGTATGCTTTGAGCGATGTGATGTTCCCGACTGATTCACTGCATGTGCTCACGGAAATTGTGTCGTGCCAAGGGTTAAATTGGGGCACATCCTCTTCCAACACTGACGTGTGTGAGGAAGGATTTAGACGAGTGTCAATCGCCATTTATCGTACAGTCCATCCGGTCCATTGCCAAAAAAAGACTATTCATCGTAGATATGAACAAAGGCATCCCTATCTCGTATCTGCATAATTTGGGGATATGAAAGCAGGATGTTTTACACCATCGTAATGAGGTTAAATGAGAAACAAGAGTTCATGAAATAAACAGGGAGATGTGGGGAGATATCTATGGGTACAAAAAACCTACCTCCAAATTATGGGCTTTTACAAATACCGTATAATGACAATTTATCTGCAAACACACCACTCCCCAGCTCCATTGCACTGAGGATAGAAGGTATGCACTCGATCTCCTTATGAAAGCTGCTTGTAATGATCTACGATGCAATTTTGAATAAGCATATAAGCAGACATTCTTCTTTATGACAGTTAAAGAGAACGATTTGAAATACTGAAAAACTAGAAACTAGAAGAAAGCTCGTGAGATATTTTGTTTTTAACTGCGGTGAGTTGAAAATAACAACAGCACAGAGATTTTGACATACTTTGTGTCCGTAGTGGAATGATTGTACATTTTTATTGTAACGTTTTAAAATATTAGTATTCTTTTGACTGGTTTATAATAATATTTGCACTTCCAGAGTGCTTTTCACCCGAGGGTCATAAAGCACTGCACATAGCTGTGGAGAGAACAGCATGTCAACAACAGCATCATCATAAGAGTAGTAAAAAAAATTGAACTTCTATTACGCTTTCTCTTGGGTTCCCCTTCAGTGATTTAGGGGCAACTCACGCTTGTGTGTCCAAGCCTTATCAATACAATTACACGGTTTTGCCTGTCTAAAGCGAGGCTTTATAGTATTATGTTTCTTGAGTTTATCACACAGGACTATCTGTGGTACAGGACTTGACAAAGACTACATGTTTGCCTACAAATGTATTTGTTCAATTTGCTCCCACAACAAAGCCAACCAAAACGTTCTAAAATAAGCAATAACGTCGTGTCTTGTATTGGCCCACTTTTTCTGCCAATTGATTTTTGAATGTACTCTCAGGCTGCCGACTTCTTTGTAATTAACAATGTCCCCTCTCTGACTGTTAAATGAAATAGGCTCCAGAAAAAGAAAGGGGACTAAAACAGGTGCAATTCACTCCTTCGCTGTGACCACTTCAGCGAGACGAATGCATTTGCTTACGTGCATCTCCTCTTCAGGGCGGCGCGGTGGCCAAGTGGGTAGCGCTGTCGCCTCACAGCAAGAAGGTCCAGGGTTCGAATCTCTCGGCTCGGGTGCCTTTCTCTGTGGAGTTTGCATGTTCTCTCTCCCCGTGTCCGCGTGGGTTTTCGCCAGGCACTCGGGTTTCCTCCCACTAAATTGCCCTCAGTGCCCAGTGATGGACTGGCATCCTATGGTGGGTATATCCCTGCCTTGCGCCCTGTGTCTGCCGGGATAGGCTCCGGCTCACCGCGACCCTGTACAGGATTAAGCGCTTTCTGACAATGAGATGAGATGAGATCTCCTCTTCAGTAGGCTAGGTTAATCTTTTTTGGAAAGACTGAAATTGCTCGCACATGTATTTCACCGAGGGACTCATCGCTGTGCCGTGCACTGAATGACATTTCTATTGGTACTTTTATAAACTCCTTTGCGTGAAGTGCATTTGCAATGCGGTGGAGTGTTGGCACAGTGATTAACACACTGCGCTGTGAACCCGGCTACCAAGGTCTGACTCCTGGCCACGGCGATCATTAGGGATGAGTAGTTTCCAAACCAGGCCTGGATTGTGCCCCCCACAGTCCTCTTCACCCCCTTTCACCACCTTTCACCTTTCTGCATTGACCAGCGTGAGGAAACATGGTCAAAACATTCTCTTAGCCGACATTTGTTGGAGATGTCTTAACTAATGCTTTCACAATAGTTGTCTTTGTACATGTTTCTTAACATTGCGCGAAGTGGCTTTAAACCTTATGTAATGCGAAGCGCTTTATGGATAAAGATTATTATTCCATTGCTAATCAAAGTGGGTTATTGACTATCACCACAGTTTGCAGAAAATTATAAACACTTTGTACATATTAACGAGACTAAATTATATCCAGTGAACACTGCTTTCGGCTCTAGGAATATGAAAAATATAAGGAACATCTGGATTCATTCTTATCAAGCAAGCTACTTAAAAGCTGGTTTAATCATGAATGTGTGAGATCATCATTACCAATATCCACTTATATGCTGTACAGGATTGCAGGGGGCCAGAGCTTTACCCGGCAGACAGAGGGCACAAGGTGGGCTATACCCGGGATGTGACGCCAGTGCACCGCTGGGCCCTTTTTTGGGTGCTATTTACTCAGTAGGCCAATTCACCTCGGCAGCTGCTTATCTTTGGATGGTGGGAGGAAACTGGAGTACACGCGAAATCCCATGCGGACACAAAGGCACCGCAGCTGGAAATCGAACCCGCGACTTTGTTGCTGTGAGGCAGCAGCGCTACTCACTGCGTCACAACGTCGCCCGGTATCACATCATGCTGGTGATTGTGAAAACATCTTCATTTATATTCTGAATCTCCCCCAACTGTCACATATTGTCTTGTCTATCTTAGGTACCATGAATGCCATGAGAGATGGGATAGTCTATGTGATAAAGGCTTAGTGTGTGCGCATAAGCAAATCAGTAGTTAAGCCATGCATACTAACTGGAAGAAATACCAACATATCTTTTCCATGTTTATCATTGTAAGAATTTTTGCTTTATATTTCATGGGTAACCTAATTTGGGTGTGTGAGGATTAATTGTGTTTCATGTCCGCTGCATCCAAGAGGCTGGTTTATGAAATGTGACTGTTCTGCAGAGGTTTGTGAGCATTCTGTTAGTTGTGGTATTTACAGCCAACAACGTTGTTAATACAGTGTTGTATATATTGAAATTGTAAGTGCGATAAATTAATTAAAACGTGTTTTTTGTAACCACGCTCATAATAAAGTATGGGGCTGTTTGCTTCGCTTGACGTGAAAAATACTCGATGATTGCTTCGAAAAGCTGATCTCTCTGGACAGCTACCGTCGATCACTGTCTCGTCTCCATCGCGACCTTTTGCCCCCACATGTTCGAGGCATCCTTAGGCACAGTGTGTGTGTGTGTGTCCTGTGTGTGACTCCTATTTATACGTGGGTACTCTTAATATGTTTGGTCTCTTCGACAGCGTTGTTTTCTTCCACGAACAATGGAAGAAGGTCGGGGTCCATTTGAAAAGGGTTCCATTGTCTTGCTCACACACTGGAATCACATTAACCCAATCCAATTCCGCCTCTGCCTCACCTCCTAGTTTGTATCTCATGAAAGCCTAGTCCTCTATGCACTTGGTAATTATCTCCTGATGTCCGCATTTTCAGAGCTCTATAGCTGTACACTGCCAACTTCAATAACTGGCTTCCAGGTTTGGCTGAGCTTTATTCTCATTTCTTGTTTGCGGATCGTAGTCTTTTCTGGCTTGTGAATATGTCTTGCTTCACGAATTTATCTTGGGCCTTTGTGGCGCATAGCTGCTAGTTCTCATATTTTGTCAATCGATTGTGTTGTTTATCTACACTGTGTGCAGCCGTTGCTGATTTATCCATATATAGCAGACACACTGCTGCCTTGTGCGCTTTCTTTCTTGTGACTATTGATCATCCTGTTTGCCCGATGTACACTTCTTCACAGTTACTACAAGGAATGCAATACATGTCTTCTGTCTGTAAGGATCGACGCAACTGTCCCAAGAGACCAGCTTTTTGAAGCACTCGTCATGCATCGAGCCGTGAAAACCTACATCATTACATTGAAAAATACTCGTCAAAACTTGTACACAAGTGACACTGCGCTTACAAGTCACCTATTCTTGCAATCTGGGGTGATGCAGATGGCTTTTAATGTGAGCAAAACTTGACTGCTGCTAAGTTTCACAAAGCTTCACTTAACATATCACATGAAAGATATACGTGTGCTTCTGTATGCTGTATGTAGTATGCAATCGTTGCTGTTAACGGTTGTGTGGCATTTTTGGCATTACACTTAATGCAGCTACATCAACAAATTTAAAGTACCTCTGAACATAATGATGTAGGGTTTTCACGGCTCGATGCATGATGATTGCTTCGAAAAGCTGCTCTCTCGGGAGGACCGACGGCGGCTGTCGATCGTTCTGTCCCGAGAGAGCAGCTTTTCGAAGCAATCATCATACCTCTGAACCTCAGTTCACCAATACGTTATGTTTTTGCCTTATGGTTAAACACACTCTGACTCGTACAGACGTTACTTAGGGTGTAATGCACGTGGCAGTTAGGACAGCATTATACTGAAATCACAGTTTTCTCTCTTTTTTTTCTTTTTCACTGTGCTATTGTCCAGTGAAATGCTACATTAAATAATTGTCTCAAAAATGCTGAAATTTAAGACCTAATTACGGAAACTATGTTTGGGTGAAGAGTCGGGCTTGTAATTATTTCCCTTGGAATTTAAATTATGTCTCAATTATTTTTGACAGCATTTTAGGAAATTATTTTATGTTATATATGGTTCCCATTTTAAATCAGTGCATTCATGAATATCCGTAAATTAGAATTGTATAGGTTGTTTGGGTCACAGGAAAGAACATTAATTAATGATAATTATGCAACATTGTGGCTTATTTTTGTATTTAAAAAAGTAAATGGGGTGGATGAAATAATAACTCATACATATCTGTCTTGTTCATTTCCTTACAAGAAAAATAGGGCTTAACAGAATGCTACCAAATAGAACGCAACCAACAATAATCCATAACTTATCACCGGTGAGGTAAACACACGCACAAACACACAATGGAAGTGTCACACAAAGAGGATATCCCTTACCGGTGTTATTCAAGCCAAAGAGTAGAGGGCAGGAGACAGCGAAGGACAGGACCCAGACTACAGAGATCATCACTCCCACTCTCCTCCTGGACCGGTAGCGCGTATTGTAGAGCACGGGCATCGCTACGGCTGTGTACCTGTAACGGCACATCGCGAGACACGGAAAACGCGGGACAATGGGCAGCGCTCTAAGTCAGTCGATCGATGTTTATTCGTAACGCGGAAAATCCTGTTTAGTTAAGACACCCACGTTTTTATGCGCGTGGGAGTTTCACGGTGCCTTGGCACAGAATGAGAATAATAATCTCATCATCGTCAGAAAGCGCTTAGTCCTGTACAGGGTCGCGGTGAGACGGAGCCTATCCCGGCAGACACAGGGCGCAAGGCAAGTATATACCGACGATGGGACGCCAGTCCATCGCCGGGCACTGCGGGGCAATTTAGCCTGCGAGCCAATTAACCTATGCAACAGCATGGGAGGAAACCGGAGTGCCCGGCGAAAACCCACGCGAACACGGGGAGAGAACATGCAAACTCGACACAGAAAGGCACCCGAGCCGAGAGATTCGAACCAGGGACCCTCTTGCTGTGAGGTGATAGCGCTACTCACTGGGCCACCGTGCCGCCCGAGAATAATAATTCTACGGTTTATAAGACGTTCAAAGCCCACGCCTGGCAGTGGATGAGACACAAATAGGGAGACAAAAGCACATAGAGGTGCACGGAAGGCAGCCATGCACACAGCCCGTGCAAACACTTGTTGGCCACTCTGCCCTATATATTATGATGTTATCGGCAAATTGATTAATGAGTCGTTTTTATTCAGTGGTGGGGAGGAAACCGGAGAACCCGGAGGAAACCCTTGCGGAACAGGGGGACAACACACAAACCCTATACGGAATGTCGATGGGTACTTTTTGCCAGCACAAAGCTGTAAAAAAAGGAGAAAAAGATGCTACCATTTCTTGCAATAATATAAATATTAAAGTCTTACAACTCCAAATAGACACCTTTCACCATTAACACTTTGTGAAAGGTGTCTATTTGCATTGGGAAGAAAGAGCTTCTGCATTTGGAGTGACATTGTGGCTCCTAGATGCATTTATCTTCACTCAGTTGCTGGGGATACCTGCACGCCTGTATTGGCAATGACAGAAGATAATAATTATACTTCCAGAACGTCTTTCACCCGAGGGTCACAAAGCGCTGCACAGCGGCGGAGAAAACGTCATGTCAATAACAACGATATATGAACGGCATATCATAACAGCGTTTTTTTTTTACAAATCTGAGCTGTGGAGAGAGCGGCATGTCAAAAACAACAACAACGTCAGACCAGCTCAATTGAAAGTCAAACAATGGCTATAATTTAGAGAATGGCATAAAATAAGCGATACGAATCGTTCAACAAACTAAGGAAGGAATAAGAGTAGGTCAGCACCGAGCCATCATCCCAGCACGAGAGCAGTGAGCCTCTTGCGGAACACGCGAGCCTTGAGACGAGATGAATGCGAGCGAACAAAGTAGAAAAAAAAAGGCAACTGATTTCCACATTACATTTCAAACGAATAAATGATGCGTAAACAGTGCAAGCATACGGAAGTGTGGGCAGAGGGTGAAAAACTGCGTATTGTTGGGTTTTTTTCTGCAACCATTACCTGTCGATGCTTATCGCGCAGAGGTTGAGAATGCTGGCTGTGCACATCATGACGTCGAGTGTGACGAAGATGTCACAGTGCACCCTGCTGAACCTCCATTCACCCACCACCTGCAGACAACAAGCCATTGTGCGGTGAACAGCATGCACGGCAGCCTCGGCAGCATGGCATTTACATGAATGACGAGGTAGCTGTGGCTACGAAAAATTCCACCGCGAAACCAATATCTCATCTCATTGTCTGAAACCGCTTAGTCCTATACAGGGTCACGGTGAAGCCGGAGCCTATCCCGGCAGACACAGGGCGCAAGGCAAGGATGTACCGACGATGGGACGCCAGTCCATCGCCGGGCACTGCGGGGCAACTTAGCCTGCGAGCCAATTAACCTATGCAGCAGCATGCTTTTGGACTGTGGGAGGAAACCGGAGTGCCCGGCGAAAACCCACGCGGACACGGGGAGAGCATGCAAACTCCACACAGAAAGGCACCCGAGCCGAGAGATTCGAACCCGGGACCTTCTTGCTGTGAGGCGACAGCGCTAACCACTGGGCCACCGCGCCGCCCTAAACCAATATGCATCGAGGTTATTTATTTTCCGCTGTACAAACTATTTACTTTTCATCGTTCCTGCCGCAGCTTGTATGCACAATTATGTTTGTTGCCGTGTGAACATTTCTTTGTTTACGAGTAAACATATTTCTTGCATTGATCAACTTCAATCAATAACATGACTTGTTATAAAATTGAGCATTATCGAAAGGTCTATTATTCCACAGCGTAAACACGTTCTGCTTCGAAAACCATTGTTACGCTACGCACTGCTGGTTTAGGATTACTTGTAAAATGACCCAGAGGATTATAATGAGGCATGTTTGCCATTGATATTCATGTACCTTGTATGGTTATATGCGTATATTAGTGTGCACTAAATGGCGCTAGAGCAGCATTACATTGCCACGGGGGAAATGATGAGGATACTTATAACCGTCCCTTTCCCTCTAAATTGTTTGGGTTTCTGGGTTTTTGGTGCAATGACAGCTGCACGTTCATTGAGTCTGAGAACACATAACATACGCTTTCTACGATGATCATTGCTCATAGTGTCACTGGTACAGCAGCCTTTGCTAACTCTATCGATTTACTTAATATTTCTGAGTAAAAGTGGTATAAGGCTAAACAAACCCACAATTACATGCGAATTCACCAGCTTGCTTGATAATCAAGAACGACATTTTTCAACCCTGTGACTTGTTCTCTGCATGTCATTTGCCTACTTATCGCTTTCACGTTGACTACTACCTAGTGACCGTTCGCATGAATTTCACACATTGATTTTGCCTCCAGTTTGAGGACGTAATCTAAAAGTGTGACCATTTCATCTCTTTAACACTGTATTCAATCATCACCACACTGCAAGTCAAAGCACTTTGTTTCTGTGCGATTCCTCATCTGCACTGCTTTGACATTGAAATTCCCTGTCATCTCTCGCTTTTTCTCGAAGTTATCATAACCTTGCTCAATTCAAGGCACGTATTAACTCCACTGTCGGCATTTATTATGCAACTTTAATTGTGGTGTTTGTTCTGACCACCTGGCATATTAGGCCTGTGGGCCTGTTCACTGCGCTGAGCTGGAAGACACATTTCCACAGCGCAATGCGTGCCCCGTAGATGGGTCGCAATGTGATAAATAACAAAACTAGTTTTATCTGCAGTGACTGCAATGTTTATATTTGCCGAAAGTAACATTTCAGTAATCGCCTTCATTTAAAATGCTACCAAATTCAATCATTAATTAGCACGGTTATAATTGGTTTATAATTTAATCATTAAAAAATATAGTAATCATCCCCGGAGAGAAAAAAAAATGAATCAAAAACTTTCGTTTCCATATAATCTGCAATATGTTTTCATCATACTTTCCGTATTTATTTTATTACCTTAATGTTTATTACATATTGCCTATAATGATATTAGCTAATTATTGCCGTTTGACTGTCCAGTGCCTATAGTGCAGCGCTTTGTGACCCTCGGGTGAAAAGCACTCTGGAAGTGCATTTATTATTATTATTAATTTGGTTCTACACAGTGTATATGCTCCGGGATGGCGCGGTGGTGTAAGGGAGACCCGGGTTTGATTGCTGGCTCTGATGCCTTTCTGTTTGGAGTTTACGTGTCCTCTCCCCGTGTCCGTGTGGATTTTCCTTGGATGCTCATGTTTCTTCCCACCGTCCAAAGACACGCTACTGTCCAGAATAATTGGCCTGCTGAGTAAATTGCCCCCCAAAAAAGGACCCTACGATATACGGGCGTCACATCTTGGTTATTCCCTCGCCTTGCACCCTCTGTCTGCCAGAATAGGCTCCAGCCTCCCATGACCCTGTACAGAATTAATTAGGTACAGATACTGACTGGCTGCTTCGGCGGCCTGTTTCAGTTTGTTTAAAGGAGTTAATTGCTGCATGTTTAACGTCTCAGGAAAAATTATACAGTCTTCAGTTGGCTACCTTAATGAATTCAGTGGCTGGGGAAATGCATTGCAATGTTCCATGGATTGACATTGCCAGTGGAGCTCAACCCTCCTGTTATTGGCACCTGTTTCGTATAAAATATACATATTCAGATTATGTGTTATATTATTCTAATAACATTCAGATAATTTCAATCATACTCAGTACAAATGCGTACATATACGTACTGGGGAATACATCAAGTTCTAGTACATTCAAGTCTTTCATGCGAAAATAATACCACGGTTGGTCAGTTCAATTAACGTACAATTTAAATAACTTTTTGGAAGGGAAAAAAAACTTTGCCCTTGGTTGTTCAATGCCAGCAAAACACCACTGCCCTTGCTGTCATAACGCCACTGTTAAACTGCGAGGTGCTCCCACATTGAGCCATGCCCTGTACCTCCAGGTAGACGACCCAGGGCATGACCAGCGTTGCGACGAGCAGGTCGGCCACGGCCAGGCTCACGATGAGATAGTTGGTGGTGGTTTGCAGTGACTTCTCACGAGAGACGGCGATGCAGACGAGGACATTTCCGAAGACGATGAGAAATATGAGCAGGGTCAGGAGCATGGCATAGAAGTTGTAGTGGTGCGGGACCGTTGCGTCCGTGGAGTTGAGCCCGCCCGAGGAATTGCCCGTCTCCAGGGTCTCGTTGAAGACGGAGAGCACTTGAAACACGACCATGGTGCTTGGCTTGGTCAAACACCCGAGCCTACGCTGAACAGACATTGCTCAACATGAAACCCGCTGCGCGTGTGCTATTTATGATTAAAGCACAGTGTACAGATTGCGCTATCAGATGTATATCTAGATTATTGAAATTGTTGTTTGTGTGTGCAAAAGTTAGCTACTGAAGCGTGGAAAGTAATTTGAGCACTGCTTTAACAGTTTTAGTTATTTTTTATAATTAGGAAATGGTCCAATGCACTGGAAATGTTGAAGACTTCAGGATTTGTATTATATTTTGTGTATTCATTATCGATGCACGCTTAGTCTTGACACGGTCACTTTGAGCTGGAGCCTATTCTGGCAAACACAGGGTGCATTGTCTGGCTGTAGCCAAGATAGGGCACCAGAGGCAATTTTAGTCAGCAAGCCAATTAATCTAAAAACAGCATTAAACCGCATCATCTACAGCACTAGTTTGCCACGTGTAATCCACACAGGGCCACCCACTATGGCCGTTCACTTCAGCACAATCTCGCACATTACACAGGTCATCGTAGGACCGTCTTCACATACTGGCTCACGCACAACCTTCGCACAACGCTGTTTTCCCGTCTCAGTGCCTATAAGCCGGAATGCTCTCCTACCACACTTTCGCCAAATCGAATCCCCCACAACCTTCAAACGGCATCTAAAAACATATGTATTCACCAATGCGCACCAAAGAACCACTGAGTTAGGCTACGTGCCTCCGAGTTCACGTACGCTCTGCGCACATGAGAAAATTGTGCCTGTTAGAAACTATATATATTAATAATATGGCAGCATGTTTTTGGGCTATGGGAGGAAACCAGAGCACTTGGCGAAAACACATGCGGACATGAGGAAAAATGCAAACGCCACACAGCCACTCAGGCTGGGAATTGAACATTAACCCTTCTTTCTGAGGTGGCAGCACTACTCATTGCACCACCGTCCAACCCATTTTATTGTTCAACTTGGGAAATAATGGTTCGAAGTACATATATGATCTGTATACTGGCAAAAAAGTACCCATAGCG
>JAZEWT010000014.1:17384644-17396376 GCA_036362905.1 Mordacia mordax | reverse complement strand
TGTATTCCTGCCTTACGCCCTGTGTTTCCGGGATAGGCTCCGGCTCACCGTGACCCTATATAGGATTAAGCGGTTTCAGACAATGAGATGAGATGAGATCAACTTTCTTGAAGTGTGAGCTCTGGCGTGGCTCCCAAACAAATTGCAGAGTTTGTCTGGAACCTGAGGGCATCGTTCGTAAGTTATCATCACATTGTTTCTGTTGATATATAGTATGTAGTATGTAGGAGTGCATTCATGCCGTGGATAGATTTGGTCAGATGCGGAGATTAGTGTGTTATCTGGCCCATTCATGGCGGTGTAGGGTGGCGCAGGTTATAAGGCCATTCCTTTATGCTCTTGTTCTGAGGCTAGTACTATGCTGTGCTCAATGGATGTATTGGTATAAGCAGCAATTCGCATATACATTAATTTTTTTATATAATGCGGAGGTTTTCTGGTCTTCAGAAACATGACGCAGTTGAGAATACTGTGGTGCCAAGCCTCACAGGTGACAGGCTAGGTGCGTACGAGGGGTCACCCGGGGTGACAAGGGGTCAGGTAAGGGTGACTGGGGATTACGCCAATCCCCCCCCCCCCTTCTACGATCGTAAACATCACGTGGTCTGGGGAGGGGGAACATGAAGCGAGATGTGGTCTAAACGGATTGGATCGGAGACATGGTGTGATCTGATGCAGTGAGGTGACATCTGGAGAGTATATAAAAGGTATGTACGGAAGTACAGGAGTAGTTCAGTTCCGTCGAGGAGTTAAGAGAGTCGTCGCAGAGTGTGGTCATAAAGCATCGTCGTAAAGTGTCATGGTAGAGAGTCCTCCGTAGGCCCGTGAGTTGACCACGTGGTCGCTGTTTGGTGCGGCGCCGGTCAATGATGCCTTTTGTATGTGATGGAACGTGAGTCGAGCCTTGGTCCGCCAGGTCCGTGTGACACGGGAAAATTACCCCACGGCAGTGCGGCTGCCAACGCAAAAAGTGCGACCGTCGCCGGAGCGTGAAGGGGAACGAGAAGAACCGTGCCCGGGGAAATTCACGTGTCACGACAATACTGCAATCAAATCTCGACACATGTATATTGTTGGCGAGCGGCGCTTGACAAGAGTGTTATGTTTAGTTTATATTTGTTGTGTTGTGTGTTCAGTTTTACTGAAAGGCTTCATTAAACAAAATAAGTTATAGGGTCCTTCCTGGTTCTGTATAGAAAGGAACAAGCGGGTTATATTCACTGGCATTGTGATGCACTGCTTGGCAACGCCTGTACACCCAGCTTGAAGCAGCGATATCAGTTATTTGGCTTTTTTGTGTTTTTGTTACGGAAATGCAGTTATTGCTATTATTGTACTGTATAAGGCCATTAAAAAAAAAACTTACTGTATATAGATATTCGTTGCTATGATTGCCATTTAGCCTGTTCTTTATATTAAATAAATAAGATTGCAAACATGAATGTAATTCAAATTGCACACTTTAGCTTAGCAATCTACCTTTTGTACTGCTTCATAAAGCCTCTTAGGCATGTACAAAAATCACCCTCTTCACCATTTCTTGAATTCGTCCGAAATTTAGGTGACCATGCAGTTCAAGGATACATTTTTTCAAAACTTCGGTGCGTGTAAGGCCTCTATAATTTGCGCTGTTAAAGTAAACAAATTGCATAAAGTTAGCCTAAAATAATTGCTTACAATGCCTACAATACCACTGTTATGGATTGGGGCAAATTTTTAGACACGCACACTTTTACATAAACACATACAGACCCCCGAGGTAGACTGGACCTACACACACAGATGCCAAATATACATTCCACAGAGCGGACTGAACAAATGCATACATGGAATGAGGGAATGCTGTAAGTCACACACAGAGGATTATGTATAAAGCCTCAGAGCAAAGTCCGTTCATTAACTGTGAGAAAAAAACAATTGTAATGCTGACGTGGCTGTTTGCACAAAGACTAAGAGAGGTGGACATTGAATCATTGCTAACTCGCGTGATATGATTTCATAAAGGCTATTGCTGAGGGAGCTGGGATGTGCTGGGTGAAAACAATGGAGGCACAGTGAAATAAGATCATCTTGATGACTTTGCCTCAGCTAAATGAAACTGGAATGGTGAGCTGCTGGGAGCGACGGAGCGTCCTATTTTGACGACGCCAGTTGTGACAGCGGTTCACTACGGTTATTAACACAACTGCTTTGTGTCATGGCTGACTCTCGCGTACTGAAGCCGTAACACTTCACTCCATAGCCGGCCCCAATGGAGCTCCCGGAATGAGGTCACCCCTTGCGATCTCACCAAACCTCTCCCTCTCGCACCACATTAGTCAGAGCTGCCCGCACCCGCAGGTGGCTTTGACAGCAATATAACATAAGCGTAAAAATCATGATTACTTACCGAAACTGTTCTTTCAGGATAGCCGACATCAGTACAGAATAAGAATCCGTTTTATTTGAAGTGTTTCTTTTATATGATTGTAAATGTTGTTCCAATTGTGTTCATCTGGTCATGTCAACAGATAAGGGCATCGGTGTGGAGTTCTATCGCAATGCCTCAGCACTCCACATTATAAAGTAGCTTGTGGAAGGTGACATCATAGAACAAATTCTGAGATTCCTTTAAGTGTCTTCTCTCCCACTTGCCCTGCTATAGAGATATGCTTCATATGACAGTGATTTTTAAGTATTTCATGCTCAGTGCTTGAGTTTATACAACTGGAGTGAAAACCAGAATAATATATATATTCAAGGAATATATTATACTGAAAACTACATTTTTGCAGTCATTGATTTCCAGGCTGAAGCCATCAATACACTGTATGTGGTAGAGATGCTACCTAGACTCTAATCTAGTATCTTAACCATTGTGCCTCAAGTGTTTTAAGCCTTGAACCTCCTGGTTACCTCAAGAAACGACCCTAATGAATTGATGCGTGTTATTTGTGAAGGCTCCTCCGTATCCCCAGAAGTGTGTGTGAGGCGCTCATGATCTCAGCGCAATCTACCCTCCCCTTCCGCTGGGTTTATGGATTAATTACACCGCACCAGGCAGCTTGTTGTAGTAATAACAAAAATAACTGTGAAACAAAAACATGTTAAGAGGATAATTTCTTAAAACAAAAACAAATGTATCTCTCTGATGTGATCCTGCAAGAACTGAAGTCGGTCAATGAAAAGTTACATGAAATTGTGACATACCACCGAATGGGCTGCCTCCCCAGTGCTGATGTATTACTGATGGTGCCTGGCATGACACTGACGCATGGGAGCATTACTTCTTTGTGTTTTGAATGCGATAAAAGGTAAAATATAAAATAAATCATCAATGTGATTTTTCAAGTGGTGGAACACCAAACTATTTTATGATACTAATCTGACTTTATAGAAGGGAATAAAACCAGTTTCACACATTTTTTTCGCTATTTTATTCTATTTCACTAAAACTAATGGCTTAAATTGCATTTTTTATTTGCCAGCTTCTCAAAGTTTTTATTAAAGTGTGGTTTTCAAGTTTTTGTTTGTGAACATTAATCTGCACTGATTTAAAATAACTAACATACCTATACTTTTTTAAATTCCCCAAGCTGATATATTTCAAACTTTTAGTTTAGGCAATCTGTACGGTTATTGGTCTCTGTTTATCTCCAAAATATTTTTTATACGTATAGCGAGTATTAATGTCCGAGTGATGTAGAAAACTTGTCTGAAGAAACGCACGTTTCTTCAGACATAAGTGAAAATTACAGCTGTCCCATGATGATTAGTTACAATGATTCTTGTTAATTGCTAATGGTGCTTTCAAATCCCCCGTGAAATTATTTTAATTACAACTGGAGGAAAAGCCATGCCAGGCCGAAAAAAAATAACATCTGAAGAAAAGCACACATTTCATTTGCAGTGGTATGACTGCGCGACAGCAACGAGTGGGCCTTTGGGGGCTTGCATAAAGAGGAAAAAATTTTTTATCACAAAAGAATAATAATAATTGCATTGTCGAGTGCTTTTCACCAGATGGTCGCAAAGCGCTGCACAGAGCTGCGGAGAGAATTGTCTCGACTTTATTAACGGCGGAACAAGTAAATTAAACAATCATCAATGCCTATTTAATCCTGTCCAGGGTTGCGGGGGAGGAGGGGGAGGAGCAGAGCCTATCCTGGCAAACAGCGCACGGCGGGGCTATACCTTGGATGTGACGCTTTTACATCGCAGAACACTGGGGACAATTTACGCAGTAGGGAAATTAACCTAAGGCAGCAGTGTATCTTTGGACCCACGCAGACACTGGGAAAACCAGCCACGCAAACTCCACACAGGCACTCGAACCGTGAACCGAACCCAAAACCTTACTGTGAGGCCACAGCTTTATTCACTGCGCACCGCGCTGCCCTTAAATAAATAGTAACAATATTGTAATGGTGTAGGTTTTTACAGCTCGATGCATAATAATTGCTTCGAAAAGCTGCTCTCTCGGGACAGTTAGAGGCATCCTCAGGCGCTGTAAGGATGCCTGAGGATGCCTCTAACGTTTGAGGCGAAACATCGCGATGGAGAGAGAGGGAGCGATCGACGCGGCTGTCCCGAGAGAGCAACTTTTCGAAGCAATCGTCATTAATGATATTTGACATTCAAATCAAGGACCGCACGGTGGTTCAGTGGGTAGCGCTGTCGCCTCACAGCAAGAAGGTCCCGGGTTCGAATCTCGGCTCGGGTGCCATTCTGTGTAGAGTTTTCATGTTCTCTCCCTATGTCCGCGTGGGTTTTTACCGGGCACTCCGGTTTCCTCCCACAGTCCAAAAACATGCTGCTGCATAGGTTAATTTGCTTGCAGACTAAATTGCCCGCAGTGCCCGGTGATGGACTGGCGTCCCATCGTAGGTATATTCCTGCCTTGCGCCCTGTGTCTGCCGGGATAGGCTCTAGCTCACCGCGACCCTATACAGGACTAAGCGGTTTCTAACAATGAGATGAGATATTCAGTCAAACAAACCGTACTAACCTGTTACCTTTCATCATCCTATGGGTTATAGCTCGTGTTCCAAATGCTATATTTTACTCTCGAAGGTGTACACTGCGTCACAGTTATAAATAACTGTGCACGGTTTCTAAACATATTGCAATGACTCATTAACTGCATGTCTTTGTTCTCAGAAATCCCCTCAATTCGTCCAAAAAAAATCATGAATTGCCAACATGTATACCACGACATGCCGGTACACGCTCGTATATCTAGGCATGAAGGAGGTCAGTCAAGAGGGCACGACACGCATCTAATGCTTCCCCCCTTCACCCCGCTCGGTCACATCCCGCAATTTTTGCTGCCCCGTCACGTCGCATTGTTTTTAGCGGGTGTGCGCAGCTACACGTTTAATAAAAAAAAATATATATATATATATACGAATGAGATTCTTTCTCGATTAAAAGTGGGATTTTGTAACTGCTCACACCGATAAGATTTTCTGGTAGGCGTTGTGAATTGTGATAGAGGTTAAGTTCATCTTTGTGTACAGTCATTCCATTATTTTGAAGGCCAGCATGCGTGAGCCACAGGTTCCGATTGATGCATTGTATACCACTAACCTCTTGCTCCCAGAGTCATTTACTATTGACGCTACTCACCATTAATTATTTTGAAAGTGACCTGCCTCTACCGTTATACGGAAACACACCGCAGTCTGTCTGGCAATAACTTTAGGTATGTCACTTGTTAGTCATTCATTATTAGTACCCTCTTAATCCTTCAAAGGGTCAGATGTTAGCTATGACTGGGATTTAAATTTAGGTCATCGGGTTCATAATGGAGTGCACCAATCACTGTGTGACCCATCCACAAATAAATACATTCGTGTTTATTAAATACACTTGATGATTGCTTTCAAAAGTTGCTCTTTCGAGATAGCCGTATCCATCGTTCCACCTCTCTCCTTTGAAACGTTTCACCTTCCACGTTGGAATCTTGCTCAGGCATTGTGTGATTGAGTGCTTGTGCCAGTGAATTCTGTGAGGATTTGTGCAATTATATATGTGTCTTTCATCATCTTTATTTGTTTGTTTGAGCCACTTTAACTGAACCTGATCCCACTCCTGGTATCACATGGACTTGAAATTGAATTCATACGTCATGCACGTCTGGGATGTCTGCTGAGCTGTTTGGGGAGGTTCATTTGTTACCGTGAATCTACTATGCATTCAATGTTAATGCAGGTATCCTGGGCAAGTCACACCTCAAATGAAGACATTTTGTCAGGAATAGGATGTAGAAGGGAGATGTTGAATGACATGAGGAAGAGACAGTCGATGTTTCTCGGGCATATTATGAGGAAAGAGGATATTGAAAATATGGTTATATGTGGAAAAATTGTTATCGATATTTACGATATTACCATTACATTTTTATCTTGAATTGTACCTAAAAATATATGCTTTTTAAAAATACAGCACTTTTTGATATTTCAATATGAAAGGTGCTTTACAACTTCAACATTATGTTTTATCATATAACAAAGGCACGGTTTCACAGCCTCAATTTGCAGCCGTTTTGCAAGATGGAGATGATGTTGCTGTGTTTACTGATGCAGGTTTGCACAAGTCGATGCATGGTGACTGACTTCCAGAGATGTCCTTTTGGAATCGCCGTGTCGAGCTCTCCTCTGCTCTCCCTCCCATTTCACCTCCCATGCCATCAGGGGAGGTGAATGCCTCGGGCATTTTGATGTCATCAGGCCACACATGTATGAAATGTGATCGCAGTACACTCACATTTCACTCAATCTTAGAATGCCTGGAGGATGTTTCCGACGTGGGAGTGAAAATGCATTGGCAAAGAGAGTAGGAGCGCTCGACACGGCTTTCCCGAAACAAAGGCTTTGGAAAGCAGTCATAATGTTACTCCGTGCTTTCCCAATTGTCTAACTTGAGGGCATTTTTTTTCAAATTCGTACCACAACTGCAGCACACTTGGCCTACTCTTGTAAACACCATTATGGGCTCTTTAACGTCCACTGTGAAGCAGACCACGCATAGCTTACTGTTTAGTTATGTGTCAAAAAAATATAAAATTAAAATCATGAAGATTAACCCAATACCAGAAACTACTTTATTAATTGATCTATTCTTATGTTGTTGATGTGCCATTCTCTGAACAGCTCTGTGCAGCGCTTTGTGACCTTCGGGTGAACGGCGCTTTAAAAATGCGATTATTATTATAATTTGCATTACACACAACAGCGTTAACCAGAGCGGCCGCAGGGCATGAACCGCGAACGTCTGCAATAAGCGGTTCACCCTCTACTACTCGACAATATCATCACTCTCTCTCCCCTTACCTCCCCATGTTTCCACTACATAGGGAAAGCAATCATATATTTAATTGTAAGTCGGTTTCACGAATGCGTGGCTAGATTACACTATTCCAAGCTAAAACAATATATCAATCGTGATCAATTCCTAGCGTGAGAGATTCTCTTCCATTGATCCTTGAAATCAATGTCTGTTTTTGAGGGTGGCCCAGCTGAGAAGCAGGTAGCTTCCTTAATAAAAGTAATCTGTGTTCCCCAGAAGAGAGAGCACTGCGTGGTCTGTGTATGGTTCACTGGCTGCCATGGGAAAACAAGGATGGATCCCTGGGCCTGTTTCTTAACTCGGCAAGTGAGCTGTTAAGTAGCAGTGGGGACACAGCTTTACATTGTACATCTGAGACGAATGAGCCTTACGATAATCACCATCAGCTGTGATCAATCCACTCCTCGACGAAGGCCTCCTCAACTCATGGACACGTGTCATTGTCCCACAATGAAACAAGCGACGAATCAATCTCATTGCTCTGTCAACACGGTGCCCGTTTTCCTGCAGTGCGTTTTCTCATTTGAATTCAATCCACTAGTTATTTAGCTCGTCCCGCCACATGCCCTGCCCAAGCCAGCTTACTTCCCTTAATGGTTGTTAATCTGTATGTGTTCTCTGATCCGTGTGTTCATCTCTCATCTGAAGCATGCATCTCTCCACGCTTGTCCGTGAAATTATCAGCCTTTATTCCATGTTCATCCTCACAGTCCGTGTTTATAGTCACTGTGTCTTTGTCGGTAAGGTGCAACGTTGTAAACATGCTCCGCTTTAAATACATCGACATGTTGCTTCTCATTATCAAGTTCAGCTGTGTAAAAGGAGTCCAAATCACTCTCATTCACCTCTTTATTTGCATATTTTCTTTTTTTTCGTTTGCTCTTAATTGCTATGTTTTTCAGTTGTGTTGCCTCTGATAGATGTTTACGACTGTTTGCCAAAACAACTGTTACAGGGTTCGCTGAACTATACAAAATAATAATGCAGTGCAAAATATCTTGTAGTATGGTCCTGATTTGCTTTGTAGGATTCCCCAGTCAATTGTAGCTTGAGCAGAACCTGTGTCATCTGGGATTGGGTGATTTATCGTTGATATGAAATAACAGCAAACATACATTTACCCCACTTTAAGACATTCAATCAAAGCATACGCATTGTGTGATTAGACAACAGGAACACATACACTATTCGATTACAAAAACATATCATATTAATATATATAAAAATCTGGCTTTTTTGCTTGGTGTCTACGGATTGTACTCGAGACCTTAATAAGGTGTATATAAAGGGTTGTTACAACTAATGTAATTCATGCTGGAAGGCATTGTCAAAAATCCATACACATCATCACTTTTGTAGAATATGGAATTATCCGGGCCTTACTTTTAAACTTCTTGCTGAATGCATTCTACGTCTTTAGGGATTTTGTATTGATCTCGGTCCTCACGGTTCGATGTGCGAGACTTCCTCTCAAGAGCTGCTCTTTTGGGAAAGCAGTATCGAGCGCTCATGCTCTTCTCTTTCGCAATTATTACTCTCCCTCATTGGCCTGATGATGCCTCCATTACGACAGGTAGAACGTCGTGAAGGAGAGCTGAGGAGTTTTCGACACAGCTATGCCGAAAGAGTTTGTACATATTTAAAATAAGTATGTTTCCTCATGCCTACGACCATATCACCCTGAATACGTCCGATCTCGGAAGCTAAGCAGGGTCGAGCCTGGTTAAGTACTTGGATGGGAGACCGCCTGGGAATACCAGGTGTTGTAGGCTTCCCGGCGATGGACTGGCGTCCTATCGTCGGTATATCCTTGCCTTGCGCCCTGTGTCTGCCGGGATAGGCTCCGGCTTCACCGTGACCCTGTATAGGACTAAGCGGTTTCAGACAATGAGATGAGATGTTTCCTCATCTATAGTAAACACAGATAGTTGGAATGTAAAATGTTATAATATATAAATATGCGTCCAAGAAACAGGCAAAATAACCTTGAAAATGTACAAAATAGGAAGATAAAAAGAAAAAGTGTAATGCTTGTTTGCATTTCTCCAATAGGTTGATACATATATTTCAGTTGGATTAGTTATATATGTATCTATATCCATATTACAATTTCCTTCATCCGCAATTGATTTGCCTATCCGCTATGAGATTTATATCATATATAAGCAGTTGACCGCTCATTGCGACGTGGAAATTCAAATCGTGAATAAGACATCACTGTTATCCTCATCATCGGCCTTAATAAATCTACGGCGAGATAAAGCATCCTCCCAGCCTCTTGCCATCTCCCGTGGTTCCGCGATGTAGCAATTTGCATAGCACCTGCAAATGAGTCACTTTGCATTGCTTGTTATCAGCAAATCTGAGATGACTAATGCCTTCGCCATTAATATGTATGCATTTGTTTCTCCAATACAATTATCAGAGAACAATATTCCTAAGTTTAAAGCGTGTCACATTACCTGACTTCTAAATTTGCTATGTATTTTGAAACTTTTTTCATGTAATCTCAATGTTAGATATATAGATGTTTATTATTATAGCAGAATGTGGGGTCTGAATTTCAGTTTTGAATCTATTATGAAGCCACGGTTTTTGTAGTACTCAACTTGCGTAATTCTTGTTTATGTAGTGTATATTACAAAAGTCGAGATTTGAATGTTATTTTTTTCGTCGAGAAAAGCATGCATTTTGCATTATTGGCATTAAGGAGCAGTTCGTCAAGGAAGCTGCTTTTGCAGGATATTGACGTCGCCTTGTACCTTACGATTTACATCTGCTGGGAAATTTCCAGCCGCTAGCAGTGCAGTGTCATCTGCAAAAATATTGATTTCTGAGTGTGCAAGTGAGGTGCCGATGTCATTGATTAATAGAGAGAAAAGTAATTGACCAAGTTTGGAACCTTGTGGTGTACCCTTGGTAATTTTTATTTTGTTAAGACACATCAGGTTATCAACGGAAAAGGCCTGCTTCCATCGAGAGAGGTAACTGGAGCTGTTCTGCTTTTAGCAATGGTTGCAGATTTAGCACTTCATGAAATAACATTTTAAATTTTCAGTATGAATGTGGGGCATTTTTGGACCAAATGGTGTAACGTATAGACATTTAAATAAGCAATATCAATTCTTTGAACAAAATGAGATGACTTATTTGCTAATAATTTGTACCGGTGAAGAAATGGTGCTTCAGTCCTTCTTTTGTTCCATAAGGGTGATAAAAACGGAACCACAGACCAATTACCTAATTACATGTAAAAATTGTTAAGAAGGCTCAGTGGGAACACAGGAACAAAAAAATGTACAAGCGTGGTTTAGGAATAATCTCGTTATCATCGACCACATACCATTAATTCGATCCTAGGGAATATTCAAGAGTGTTGTATGTAGTCTTTTTAGACTAAGAAAAAACATTCCACTCAACCACCATCAGCACCTATTTTCCCAACACAAAGGCAAAGGTCCCGTATATAGCCTCACTAAACGGTATGGTCCAGTTCTGGTAGTAGGTCCCTGTGAAGGCCAGCACGGCACACGAAAGGGTAGATAGCCAGCACCACACACGGCCACCTTTCTCTCTCCAGTGATGATGTTTACACAATACATTAGGTACTCATTTGAGGCCGAGTCAACCTCGGGGAGGCCCAGGATCCGTTCAGAAAATCATCATGGTCATAAGCCGTTATTAAACTCTGATTACTGGGTTTGCAGCGCAGTGCTCTAACCGCTGCAAAACTGCTCCCCACACAACTACTGCCACAACCAACACTGCAAAACACTATCAATAACACCACCAGCATGACGATCACCATTATCAATAGACACAGCTGGAGGCCAGAGTCTTAAATTTATCTCTATGGGGTCCCTTCAACAGCCTTAGGGCACCCAGCGGCTGCCCACCAAGGACCCCGTGGATATTTTTTCTGCTAATTTACAAATATTTCCCAAACCTCTGATGGTTTTCTCAAATTGTAGCATGTTCCAATGGATTGGACGTGTTTTCCCATTAATCCTGGCTTATCCTGGAACCCTGCAATAATTTAAGTTGCTTTGTAAACCCAACGAGGGCAAGAATGTTTGATACTCGCCACAATCTCATCTCATTATCTGAAACCGCTTAATCCTATATAGGGTCACGGTGAGCCGGAGCCTATCTCGGAAACACAGGGCGTAAGGCAGGAATACACCCGACGACGGGACGCCGGTCCATCGCCGGCTCGCCACAATGTTAGCTCCCAAGTCTTCCAAGACATGGCGGATTACCGCATAATGATTTTTTCCACCTCTGAGCTCTTGATTTTTCAGTGCCCTGAGAGGAGATCATTCAGCACCTCTAGGTTTTAGTGGTGATGCAGACAAGGCGTGAGTGAGACAGCTAACTTTTAGATTATGTCCTTGGTCAAAATG
>JAZEWT010000014.1:17328460-17339194 GCA_036362905.1 Mordacia mordax | reverse complement strand
GGGACCTTCTTGCTGTGAGGCGACAGCGCTAACCACTGGGCCACCGTGCCGCCCCGTGTCACCACCGATGAGCTGTATTGCCTACGTTTTGCCAACCCTCTCTGATAAACGTGCTCAATCGTCTATGGATTACGTGTTTAATAGCAGCAACAACTATAATTAGCTCTTGTTTATACGCGTTAATCTCTGGGAGAATTGTGTGACCCTTGTGACTCAGACAGATCTACAATACAGAGCTTAGGCTATAATGCTCTCAACCTTAGTTGGTAAGCGGTGGAAAAAAATAGACGATGTTTGGCTCATACAAGGAACAGTGGGTTTATGTTCTACCTTGTGGTGTGATATTTTTTCGTCACGTAATCTCAACAAAGAAATGTACGTTTTGAGCAGAGGCACGCCATGTACCATTGGGCTATGCATGCGTCAGATCACCCATAATTACTGAACTCTCCCGGCTCGAAGCTGAGCGCATCATCGCCATTTAGCCAGCAGCGCAGATCTCGCCTGGGCAGCTACAGGGCAGTAAAGGTCAGAATGTGTAACTCGGTATTTCATATTTCTGTGTATTCATCTTGTTTATAAGAGCGGAGCGTCCACCCCATTCGCACCTCCAAATGAGGGCAAAGCAGGTGCTGCGGAATAATCTATCACTTGTACCTTTGTCAATCCTTTGTGACCAAATACATCAGCTGCATATACAAGCAAAATCGAGCCCATGTGTGTTTTTTTATTTCAGTTTGTCTATGAGCAAAACCTTCAAGTACAAACTATTCTTTTTATCCTCATCTCATCTCATGGTCAGAAACCAGGGTCGAGGTGAGCCAGAGCCTATCCCGGCAGACATATGGTGCAAGGAAGGGGTATACCCACTATGGGACGCCAGTCCATCACCGGGCACTGCGGGCAATTTAGTCTGCAAGTCAATTAACCTGTGCAGCAGCATGTTTTTTGGACTGTGGGAGGAAACCGGAGTGCCCGGCGAAAGCCCACGCGGACACGGGGAGAGAACATGCAAACTCCATACAGAGAGGCACCCGAGCCGAGATTCGAACCCGGGACCTTCTTGCTGTCCTAAATTATCAAATGTTCACTTGAATTGCCGTACTTTATCAAACTATTTTTTTCACTGGCCTCTGCGTACTGAATGTGTTTAAATTAGTTCGTTAATTTATTTACAGTGTGAATGAAGTTATCCAGGAATTTGATGTAAACTGTGCTGTGGGTTGGTCATGGGTCAAATTAATATCAGTTTGTGTGACCATTTATTGCAATTTTTTTTTGTGTTCTCTATAGGCCTTAATGTATCTATATTGCAATGAAAATTACACTATTGTGTAATGGATTAATATTAGGTTTAGAGTTTTGACTTTTGTATAAACTCAGTTTCAATTGATTTTCCACAATCATAATTGAATGTATGTGTCACGAGCATAGCGATCTACTTAAATCATACAATAGTGCATCACCGACGCAATTAGTGCGTCAAAAAAACTATTTGAGCACTTCTGTACATGTTAATGCTGTAGGTCCAAACACAATATCAATATCCACATTTTACTCGAGTATTTGGTGCATTTTAAATGGTTCATAAAAGGCATGCAATTCAAGTGCAGTGAATGCCCTCTCCTTGCTTCTGTTCAACCAGATGAATATATTATTTTAATAAGTAATGCGATGGGATATAGGGTTACAAACTCAAAGTAGATTATCCGGTAGCTGATTTCATACAAATGATTAACAAAAAAAGCCTCTAAAACGTACATGAAGATAATTATATCATGAAACTTATTTGCGCTTTCTTGAATAAACCTTTAAACTATGCCACACAATATTATTGGGTTCACTGCCACAATCTCCTCTGAAGCCACTGATCGATACAAACAGCACAAACGCCCAAAGGGACATTCCAAAATGTACTCAGCTGAATGTATGAGAATTGCTTTCTGTAGCCGCTCTTTCGGAATAGCCGGAACGAGTGCTCCCTCTCGTTCCTCAGTGATGGTTTGCCTCCCACGTTCGAGAAGGCCTGATGATGTCTACAGCGTGGGAGACAAACGTTGCAAAGGAAAGAGAGAGAATATTCGATACGGTTATCTTGAATGGAGGGCTTTGGAAAGCAATTCTGAATTGACTTGTTTTTTTCTCACCCAGTCCATGTGTTTGTACATATAATATTGTAATGCTTAAAAAAAGAGCAAATGCTTTTCAGATGGACAAAAAAGGTATTGCCTAAAAACGCAAGGACGAGCTCTCTCCTCTTTGTAAGTGTTTCACACTGCAGTGGTTATTGTAACCAGTCACCAAGTTTGCTTGTGAAAGATATGACAGAACATGTGAATAAGTGAAAGTAACGTACACCTCAGCAAAAGCCCTTTAGATATATACAGGTTCGTTTCTGCTTCTCGAGAAAGAAAGACACATCCCTCCAATTCCACTGGCAATTTCTCTGCACGCTAATGCCTCTCAATTAAAGAAATCAGTCAGACATTTTTTTCTTCTCTTGCCATCTACCAGGTTCTTTGACCTCGACTGGCATACGGTTATCTCTGACAACACATCCCTTTAAATAATGAATGGATTTTGCTTGGAGGGATTTTTTTTAAAGGACCATATTTCAACCTTACCAAATGAGCCAGCTTCAGTACAGCTATTCCTACAGCGATAAGGCCCCAAAAGGGTGACACATGTCTGCGGTTGTTTTTCTGAACCTCACTCCCCTGAAATGTTTTAAAGGTTAATCGCACCATTTCAATGGATGGATTGGGCTCCCTTTGGGAAATATGCACATATTTTACCGCATATCCATGTATGTGCAAAAGAAGACATCCTTCAGGGTACATTATTGACAGGACATTATTGGACACTTCATCCAAATTCATGAGTGTGGGTGTGATGGGTTTTATATGAGCCCTGTCTCACAAGCAGTATCATCTGTGGCGCAGTGAACGTTACATAAACATTCCCTATTTTCAAACATTTCCTCTTACACCTGGAAAATCTTCCAAATACACTGTGTTGTGCTATGTTATAAAATGAAGCCTCAACCCCTAACTGAATATGTTATTGTGAGCTACGTGTAATCTAATGATACCCCGTGAACACCACACTTTAAATAAACCATTTCAAGTGAAATTAGAGCTGTGTGCAAAAAAATTAATAAAAATAATTTGCGAGGCTCATTTCCACATTATTCACATTCATGATACGCTGCCTCTGAGTGCTGACTTGCCAAAGTAATATACTCTTGTTGTGGTAATTTATTTTGATGGTATCAAGAACGAGATACACGGAGTGAGGGGTGGAGGGTGGGGGATTTTCCAGAATCTGGAAATCCCTTTCCCTTGAGCGAGTGAGCCCTGCTGAATATCGACGCTAAGAGGCATATGAGCATATTTGTACCCAGAGATTTCGGGAATGAATTTGAAGATGGGTGACTATCTTCATAAACCGTGTGTTATAGGCTGCTGCGGAGCTATATTGTGGGAAGCTGAGGGCACAACCTGCATACAGTACACAGAGTGTGCCATCAATCACCAAATATCCAGCAATAAAATAATCGCAGAGCTGTGATTCAGTACTACAAACATCTATCTTTAATATTATATTAATACTTATTGCATTATCAGGGCCATCAGTGAGTAGTGGACTGTGTTAAGTCCTATCTAGGGCTCATTAAAAATGAAGATACCGATCTCCTTGACTCTTAGCGAGACTCTCGTGACCTCAGAATGGATTAAAGTACATCATTACTTCATGTGATTTGTGGTCTGCCGCGGTTTGGTTTTTTCTGTTCACAGTGTATGACATTAAATGAGACCCTGTAAGCTTGAAGAACGTCTAAATTGCTCTGATGTAAATAGCTTCACTTGTTATTTTTGCAGAATTTGCACATTTTTGAATATCACGAAATAACCACGTGTCCCCAGTGGATCGCCTCCGTACCGTGGTGGATGAGTTTGTGCGCTCCGATGAACCTCAAGCTATGCCAGTCTGGCACTCCTGCTCGGATCTGCCTTGGTGATCAGATCCGGGGGGAGGTTCCAGACAAATGGTCATCTGAAGACCGCCCGACCAAATGAGGTTGCCATCAGGAAGGGCATCCGGCTGAAAAAACATTCTGCTCCAATGCCCTCACCCCTGGGGGGCAGCCGACCAATCCTGGTCAACCTGGATAACGACTGTTTAAATCTGAAGCATACACGCACAGGACATGACCACGTAATACGCCGAATACTGTCAAACATTAAAACCCAAGTATAGCTAAGGCTGTATACGGTTTAGGATCGGTGGCCACCATGCACAAGGGAGGCCTTAAAGGCTGATTCTCAGAGGCACTGGAAAATCCTGTATTGTGTATGCTGCCATAGCTATGCTTCCCTTTCTACCTTCAACTTAAATTGACCAATATTGTAATTTATGGTCAAATATAACCCCGAAAGATGTGGGGAAGCCCTCATCTCACAGTGGACAAAAGGGCTGTCCGTGTACTCAACTATTACATCCATTGATGCCTCTGAGAATGGCTCCGAAGTGAGAGGCGAAACGTCACGAAAGAGAGAGGAGCGCCCGACACGGCTATCCCGCATGAACTGCTCTGGCAAGCAATCATGATATCCATAGTTCATCTATACTATGCTGTATGCTGCAGTGGTTGGAAGTTAGACTTTGCACACGCACACAGGATTCATTACATTATGTTAAGTCGGTTGAGGGAGAATGTCCATAGGCGTTGCGGATATAATTCTCTTCAGAAAGCCTTTACCTCTGCATTTACTCATTGTGCAGGGAAACTAGGGGAAACGTGAAATCTATTACAAGAGTTTTGCTTCTTAACGCTAGTTCACTCGAGAGATTGCAGGCATGCAATACGAAGTGACTGTTATATCTGTTGGGATGCAAATCAGTGCATGTGAAGTTTAATGCTTTACTCACAGCAATGAAACTAGCTGTTCCACCCTTGTTTTATGTCCCAGCTGAAGCGTCTTAGTGAGTTTTTTTCCACCCCCAGTTACTGAGCACTGACCCAATGGCCCAAATTCATCAATGAGTCAGCATCAAACAGCGCGATCGGCTTTGTTATGAATGTGTAACACGTTCCTTTCATTGAGCAAGTTTACTTGTAAGAGCGTAGGAGAAGAGGCGATGATGGGAGGTGAGAGTGCGTGCGATGAGAGATCACGAGAAGGAGTGTTTTGACCTTCGGTGCGCTTGTTGAACGCAGTACGGATGAGACGAATCAATCAGTGCGGTAGAAAGTCCTCATTATATGGAGGAATCGATGAGTAAAGTTCACAGAACAGTAACTACGGTGACTGTGATGGAGGAGAGACGAGGAAGTGATGGTCGGGGATGGTGTGAGTGACGTCGGTAGTGAGTGCTGCGTCAGCACCAGTTCGATTTCTGGCACGGGTGCATTGCTGTATGGAATTTGCATTGTCGTCTCATGTCTGTGGGCTTTCGCCGGGTACTCTAGTTTCCGCCCACATTCAAAAGAAATGCTGCTGCGTAGGTGAATTAGATTGCTAACGAAATTGCCCCTGGCACCCTGCGATGGACGGGCGTCTCATAATGGGTATAATCCAGCCCTTCATCCTGTGTCTGCTGGGATACTCTCTGGTTCACCCTTTAAAGAATTAAGCGTGCACAGAAAATGAATGAGTGACTCATCACCAATCAAACATCTGAATTGTACGTTTTGTCACCACAAAGCGACCGTGACGTGGACATTTTCCGCGCATTACAAATTTCTTTCGCCTGGTGTGTGGTGTTCACGCAGCAGACTGTCACGCCTGCTACCCTCTGGAA
The DNA here is from genome assembly GCA_036362905.1 of Mordacia mordax. Taxonomy (NCBI): domain Eukaryota; kingdom Metazoa; phylum Chordata; class Hyperoartia; order Petromyzontiformes; family Petromyzontidae; genus Mordacia; species Mordacia mordax. The sequence goes on along the minus strand of JAZEWT010000014.1, from coordinate 17,333,389 downwards.
AGAAGGCATTCCTTCCTGAAAACCACTGCAGTAGATGAATAAGAGATGGTCAATGCGAAACTGGCGAGCGGAGGGCATTCGTTTGATCGATATGATTCGTAAGATAGTTCGACACCAGTCAGAAAAATGACTCGGCATGAGCTAGGTGAGGAAGTAGAGGTGTGGAGGGTAGATGCTGCTGTTAGGAAGACATTTCAAAGTGTCCTCTTGGTCCTGCAATCTTGCAACCGACTCCAAATGCGCGATTCATGTGTAAATGCCCGCAACTTGGTGAGCGGTGGCATAAACATTCTCTCGCAGAGAATCATCCCGCGCACATGTAATACATTTTCCCAGCTGTAACAGTTTAGCATCACCGAAGTATGTACAAGTGCAACAGTTGTGCTGGTTCAAGCACTTGCTCTGAAAGCGTGTTGCACAGAGTGCAGCCATTCTTTCTACACATGATGGTGAATTAACCTGAGAGACGTCAGTGGACAAAAGGGGACGCCTCTGGTGAGCACAGTGGCATAGCAATGTTCACGTGGGTCCTGGTGCGAGCAGTGAAATCAGAGCCCCCTGCTTGACTCCACTCTCCATCCTCCTCTCCATATTCATAGGCTGGCATCTCATACTTCAGCTCATGTGCCACCCGGTGCTAGGGTTGCCACATCTGAGGCACAAAAAACGGGACATATCATGGGAGTGAACAGAATAAAGACAGATAGGACTGTACGGGTAATTGGCAAAACACGGACTTTGAATAATGACTCGTTCCATAAAATGTACAGATTTCCCAGAAAATACGCTGACTCAAAAAAAGGAGGATATTCCTGGGGAAAAAATCTGGACAGGTGTAAATCATACCCTGTGCAGTTACCCACTCTGCCTGCGCACTCCACTCCTACACCACGGTATGTGTGCTATGGGTTGACACAAGTGGCATCACCTCCCATAGTTGGTATGTTACATTGTATTCCATAAGCAAGCAGGCGATTTCAATTTGCACCATTGCTGCGACAGTGGTTGCAGCGTGACAGACAATTGGCTGAACGTATATCATCTCATCTCATTGTCTGAAACCGCTTAGTCCTATACAGGGTCACGGTGAAGCCGGAGCCTATCCCGGCAGACACAGGGCGCAAGGCAAGGATATACCGACGATGAGACGCCAGTCCATCGCCGGGCACTGCGGGGCAATTTAGCCTGCGAGCCAATCAACCTATGTAGCAGCATGCTTTTTGGACTGTGGGAGGAAACCGGAGTGCCCGGCGAAAACCCACGCGGACACGGGGAGAGCATGCAAACTCCACACAGAAAGGCACCCGAGCCGAGAGATTCGAATCCGGGACCTTCTTGCTGTGAGGCGACAGCGCTAACCACTGGGCCACCACGCTGCCCAAGCGTATATCACTCATAAGCCAACCCTATGATGCATCTGGAAGGATCTGCACCGGGCTGATATTAAAATAAGTCGTGATGGTAAAATATCTCCTTGTGGTGTGAACGGATTTTGGGACTTTTAGTCGAACTCTTATTAGACTCTTACTCCCCCTCCTCCTCCTGCTCACTCCAACTCACTCCAGCTCCTCCTCACCACGTTATCTACTACCCAAGCACCACTGCTCCACCACCACCCTGCCACCACATTCGCACACCCTTCAAATGACCTGCTGGTACAGAGATATTAAACTCAGCGACACTAATGTGCCAGATTAATTTCTCAACTTTTCAACACGGATTTATCTTTCAACGTTGAGATTAAGCATACACTGAAACTAATCCCATCCGTCAAATGATTTCAATTCAGCAGCGTCGGTTGACGTGTGTGTACTTGTACAAAAGTAAATCCTCTTCTCAGATGTGTTTTTTTCTACTTAGACGAGAAAACCCCACAGTGTGTGGTTAATACTGATAATATCATATATATGCTAACTTATGTGTTAATGTTTCCTTAGCAGACAACGTTACAAAGGAAAAACAGAATTATATGTTCATAAAATAGTCACCATACGTGTGCACACATTTAAAAGTTATATTTTTAAGATCACCACTGGCAATCACTCGAAGTCGAATGTTAGTGTTCTCCTGGTGGTAGGTCCAGTCATTAGTGGGTTTTCAGATGGCTGAACAGAACGATCTGAGATCCACAGCTCCTGCTGCAGTGACGGCAGGTCTGAGCGGTTGACGAGGTAGTCGATGGAGGCGGTTAATCCTCTCTGGTGTTGTCTCTCCTTGCGTTGTTACCGCCTGTCCTCTGCAGCACGATGAAAGTCATTTTAAAAACTGTGCTATCATTTCCTGGACAATCCTCCATTTGGTCCTATATTGTGCCATTTCCTTCCATCCATTGGTACTGATGTGGCACTTCTTCAGGAAGATGATAATGTTGTCATTAAAGCGGTTTTTGTTTGCCCTCCAGGAGCACGCTCTCCTTCCTTTAGTTTGCCAGATAACAACTGCGTCGGGAGGCGGGAGTCAAGCACACGGATGATGTGACCGGCCCATCGCAGTTGATATTGGAGCGATGGCCGTGGTGATGCTGTGAATGCCAGCTCTTTTCCAGGATGCTGATGTTTGTGCGCCTGAACTCAACAGATTATTCTAAACATATTTCAGAGGCATCACTGATGGTGCGGCTGAAGGGCTTCGACATGCCTGTTGTAAGTTGTCGAGGTCTCTGCTCCATGAAGCGAGACAGGGAGAGCTGCAGCCGCGTAGACCAGAAGCGTGGTCTTGCTGTGGGTGGCCCGGTCCTCAAAAACTCTTTTCCCCAGTCTCGCAGAGGCTGCTGATTTTGGTATCTATGCTGTCGTTTGTTAAACCCTTTTACCAGGTAAAACATATTTTAAGAAAAGTAACAAAAAATCTGCCAAATCATTGTTTTCTCAAAATCTTGACAAATTAGCTTCGGAAATGTGTGTGCGATTAAGCGGATTAACATTTACAAGCTACAATTTGTGGCATGCAATTGGGGCGACCACAGTGGGGTACCCTACTTGAGTGCCACATATCGTTAGGGATTGGTAAGTATTTACAGCGTGTATGTATGTCTTCAAACGGCTAATGGCTTTATAAAACGAGCCATTGTTTCTGCTGTTTTGGCGGAACAATTTATCCTGTACAAGTTGAAGGTTAAAGGGAGGCACTGTTGTACGGATGGGTTTTTTTTTTCAGTGGTGGCAGGAGGGTGAGTAATTTTCCAAGCTGTTACAGCTCATTGAAGGCAAAATTGACTCCTGTCTCATGGGAATGGCCTGCTAGAACGGGTTGACGTGGCCACTGGAGAAAAATGTCGTGGATCCTGGATTGTGGCATGCAGGTATGCACACAGAAAAGCCACCTCTCGTGGCAGAAAATTAGATTACAGTGCAGCGCACAAAAACTATCACCGTAGCAGCACGATGCATGCAGCCATGCATGAAGCTCACGGGCTGGAGGATTCTTTGTATTAGAGAGAAAAAGAGGACGCGATGTACTTAAGAACTAGAAAAATCAAGGACAGAAAGAACAAAGTGTAGTTAACGTGTATGCCGTAGTCTAATGAATCTAAAATAATGCAATGGATTGATATATATGGAAAGATAAAAAAAAACAATATGCTACTTTACATAAACAAGGTCTCAAGTTTGATTCCCAGCTTGGGTGCCTATGTGTGTGGAGTTTGCATGTTCTTCGTGTGTCAACGTAGAATTTAGTCGAGTACTCTTGTTTCTTCCCACAGTCCAAAGACATGCAGCTGTCTATGTTAATTGGCCTGCTGACCAAATGTCTTGAATGCCCTCCGATAGACTGACGTCCCATCCTAGGTATGCCAGGATAGGCAGTGGCTTCACCACGATCTTCAAGAGTGGTGGTTTTGAATGTATGGGTCCTGACCCAGTACTGAATCGCCGAACATCAAGCCCTGTGTTACCTCGCTGGTTCAGATTTGAATGCAGTATGATTTACTGTCATGAAATCTCAAGTCAGAATAAGTTGTCGGGTTACGCGCATGGACATTTATTGTCAATTGGGCTGCAATAAAAAAATATTTAAAACCACTGGTCAAGAAGATTAAGGGGGGACTGATAATGAATGAATGAGAAAAATATATAATTTGAGCTTAATAGCTGTATAGGAATCAGTCAGCAACTTACAAAATGGCACTTAATCAGCAGCCATCACAGTTAATATGTATTACGTGATGAACTGCTAATGATTCATTTTAACTCTATTTGACACACTTGCTATGAGTATCCCATGTGGTAAGAATTAATACGGGACGTGTGTGAATTACAGGATGTTTTGTCTTAAGTCTACTCAATACATTATGTAAATATCCACTCAATAATGCATAGCGTATCATGAGAATATAATAATCCTGGCTCTACGACAGCGACTGTAATTAAATTTATGTTCTCACTTTAAAACTGGCATTTATTTTCGCTGATTTGTATTGCATATGTTAGTTATTATCACTGTCCTTAGACAATGATACTAAATTCTGAAATTCCAATATTGCATACACAGATTGTATCGTAGAGCAAACAATGAGTAACGTGACAAGCCATTTAATTTGTTTGCTGTGTAGGTATTTATGGACACTCAAAAGAAGAACCCCATTCAAAAAATACTCATTTTAAAAAGATGCTCACGTAACAGAATTCAACTTGCATAAATTACACTGGAAAGGAAGTGCTTTTTAAAAAAGTCACGGTTGCTGTAATCTCAAGAGTAACTCATTACCACGTCCGAGTGAATGCAACATCTTGTGATTTGTTAGATAACAAAATGTTAGCAAACCGTAAGGTTTTACCTTGCTCAATTTATTTAACTTATTTACTCTTATCTGCTTATAACTGATAGCGCTGCTTGTTGCTGCATCCATGAGGGCCTGTACTCAGCACCTGTGTTTAAATTCATCTCATCTCATTGTGAGAAACCGGCTTAGTCTGATACAGGGTCGCG
>JAZEWT010000014.1:17290030-17310110 GCA_036362905.1 Mordacia mordax | reverse complement strand
TTATATTTGCCCCGGATTACCGTCCTAGTTTCGACCAGTTTCGTCCGTGTTGTTCTCAGCCCTGAGTTCATCATCATCTCATCTCATGTGCCTCCACCCGTTTCAACTTGCGTACCTCAGCTGCACTCGTCAACAACTTGATAAGCTTACACCACGTGAATTGGCAACGATTATCTTTTCACTCTCCTAAATTGATGTTTATGCGGGCAGCTATGCCTATGCTATTATTAGTTGGCGCCACTTGCCATATACCCACTTTGCTCTTCTACAACCTCAAATGTATCACTGGGGTGGCACACCACCTGGGGCCACCATTTGTCCTCGGCCCATTCCTCTCCTGTGCAGCCTCAATCTCAGCTACCATTACTATGCCGATGACATCCAATGCGATATCCATGCAAACAAGACAGCTTGAGCATGAATCTAAAACACACAGCATAGTTTGTGTTTGTCCAGAAGGACATCTGTCATCTTCCCAAAGACCCCAAAGGTACGTGTTGGAGGTATGCCGTCCCTGTTCAGTTCAGATTGGTTGAGGAAGAGCCATGCCCAGCAACGTGCCTGATTGAATGGTAATTGAAAGACTGTAGGATATGGGGCGATTTGATGATTTTTGGGGGCCTGTACTCTCCTCTCTTCCTGCCTTCAAGTTGATAAAAGCCCATTGTTTTGAGGAGGGTAGCCCATGCTTGTTCTCTTTAAGGTAGCTGAGCTGTACGTGGGTAGATGGCATCCTGGTATAGTGGCAGCGCACTGCTATCCCAGAGTCTGGATAACATGTGTTCAGGAGCGTGTGCATGATGGAGCTGTCGGGGAGCAATGTTGCTGAGGTCTGGTAACCGTGGGGATGGAGAGAGGTGCAAAGTGCCTGACACATAGTGCATTGACACAAGTGCACTTGGGTATTCAATAGCTTCTTGTGTGGGTAATGGGCCGAGGCTGGAGCAGAGTGTTCTGCAGCTCAGTGACAGTGCGAGAGAATATGAACACGGTGTCGGGGCATTGGCGCCCCATGCAGAACCTGGAAGTTTTTCGAGTAGGTTATTTGGCGTTCTGACTTTTCCAGCAGTTTTCTCAAGGTGTGACTGGGTAGGTATCGAATTTGATGAGTTGTGTAAAAAAGATGGTTTAATTATTATTTGGCACTGGCGTTGTGCAGACGACAAACACTTGAGACGGTCTTGGAGGAGTTTTGCTTGAAGCACTTTTTTTCTGAAAATATTTCCCACATCAGTTCGCTGTCTTTATTATACGTGTATTCCACACCCAGCAAACGTGTCAGCTATTACATTTTGTTCAGACAGTCATGGGTGAATACATTTTAAATGCAGATGGCAGACGAAATAACGTTGTGCTGTGAGACTCTGAAGTAGCAATCACTTTGAAAATTCGAAATCAAATAAAATGTTTCATGCCATGCACATTATTTGATCCATGAGTTGCTATTGACAAAGCAAAAGATTGCTTCTTTCTCTCTATATTCCTCACGCTCTCCTCTCACCTGTACACTATCAACTCAAGATTCCTACCCTCGTTCCCTCTATTGCTTGAAAATATCTCATCTCATCTCATTGTCTGAAACCGCTTAGTCCTATACAGGGTCACGGTGAGCCGGAGCCTATCCGGGCAGACTCAGGGCGCAAGGCAGGGATACACCCACGATGGGACGCCAGTCCATCGCCAGGCACTGCGGGGCAATTTAGCCTGCGAGCCAATTAACCTATGCAGTAGCATGCTTTTGGACTGTGGGAGGAAACTGGAGTGCCCGGCGAAAACCCACGCGGACACGGGGAGAGCATGCAAACTCCACACAGAAAGGCACCCGAGCCGAGAGATTCGAACCCGGGACCTTCTTGCTGTGAGGCGACAGCGCTAACCACTGGGCCACCGTGCCGCCTGCTTGAAAATATACGAGAAATAAAGAAGTTTCATTAAACATTCTTTGACTGTTTGCGGTTACTTTCATTGCCTGTGTCACAATGTAGATTTTTTTACTCTTAATTACGGTTTCCTGAGCACAGATCCAAAGCCCCAAAGCACCCAAGTGGCCAGCAATATTCAGCACCATTGGAAGTGTAATGGATAGGATTTAATACAATTCGTGAATTGAACAAGGTTGTAAGAACTGGAGAGAAGATACAATGAGGGGAGGGAGGAGGGGGGATTGTGAGGTTGATCAGTGAGAGAAAAGAAGTGGAAAGCGGAGCATTATAACCAGTTAAAAATACAAGGTTCACTTCAATATTGCTGTGCGTCTAGTCACCCCCGGCTGCCGCTGTCGTTATTTGAATTGATTCCATATGAAACATAGAAATCACAAACGTTGAATTCTACACTTGATGCTAGTTTTGTGGGATCTTGGAATTCATGTTCATCATCACAAACTTGTTGGTCATGTTGTTTCTTCGTGGTCTCAAGTGTTTGTCATTTGCACAACGCCAGTGCCAAATAATAAATAATCATCTTTTTGCACAACTCATCAAATTCGATACTTACCTTAAAACTCAAGTTGACTCGAGTGTACGTGAGTTGATGCGGTTCTCCCATACCTTGAGTTAATGGATAATTCAGTTTGTAAAAAATCAGTGTTGTCCTTCCCATTGTTATCCAAGTTACTTTTTTTTTCGCTCTGTCGAAATCCTGCCGTAGTATTCAGGTCACGCCGATAAATGAAAATGTCTTGAACGGTTCCGGCTGCTTCTCTGAAATGACGCCCAACTAAAGTTGTCCAAAGTCTGCCCTGAGTTGGCAGCCGACTGGAGGTTGTCTTCTAAAATCACCGATTCCGGGGTGAGTGAGAGAGAATGCGAGAGACTGCAGGAGCTGCAATCTGGCAGCTAAATGTGTTGGCGCGACTCTAACTCCAGTACCAAATGCAAGAGTGTGTGGGTGGGTCAACCTGAAACGCAACGTTTAGGAGACTGCCTTTTCTGTGACATCGAGAGGCATGTTCTTACGCTAACATTCTGCACATGTTTGCGTGATACGGCTAGCGTTTTTGTAGTCAAGGCCATCACGGTAAACAATCAGCCTTATGAACAAAGATTTGTAGTTTACATCAGTTAGGTTCAGAATGAATACACTTGTGTATAATATGTTTCAGTATAAGCAGTAACTACAATTTCATGTAATAATGACAATAATTGCATTTATAGAGCGCTTTTCACCCGAGGGTCACAAAGCGCTGCACAGAACTGCGGAGAAAATGGCACGTCAACAACGGCATTAGAACGGGAAATCAGCAACAATAACAATTATTTTTTGCTCTCTTTTCAAAGATACATATGATTACACAACAACGTGTAAAACACGATCAAACTTCCAACTACAACTTCAAAATGCAAAATTATCAGAGCCCGCAACACCTATATTGGGAAATGCTTCAATGCAACATTTATCGTATAATAATAACAATAACAACTGCACATCCAGAGCGCCCATCACCCGAGGGTCACAAAGTGCTGCACAGTGCTGCGGAGAGCACGGCACATCATCAACAACGAGATAAGAACGGCATGTCAGCAATAACGTTTTTTAAGGAGTTTTTTTTTTACAAATCCGATCTGCGGAGAGAACAGCACGATGTCTTCATATTCAAAACGTAACTCAGGTTGTTTATGACGTTATGTCAATGTAATGTCTTCTCAATTTTAATTGCAAAACATGATTTGTGATTGATGGCATTTCTTTTTGCAGCCACAATTCTCATGATATATTACAGATTAATAATTTTGATCCATGAATAGTGATAATGTAATTAAATAGGCAGACAACATTTACATCAGTACAGTGGCATCGATATTGCAATTAATTTGTTCTTGAATTGGTGATACCAGAACAAAAGGCAGTGTCATATCCAAACACAAGTGCGTTAATGGTTTCGTGTTATGCATATAAAGTAGGTGTATTTAGTTAGTCAGTCAGTATCTGTACCCACCTAATCATGTACAGGGCCGTGGGGGCCCGGAACCTATCCCCGGAGACAGAGGACACAAGGTGGCTCATACCCAGGATGTGACGCCCGTGCATGGCAGAGCCCTTTTTGGGGCATTTTACTCAGTAGGCCAATTAACCCAGACAGCAGCGTGTCTTTGGATGGTGGGAGGAAAACAGAGTACCTGACAAAAACCCATACGTAAATGGGGAGAACACGCAACCCCGCACAGAAAGGCATCCGAGCTGGTAACTGAACCTGGGACCTTCTTGCTGTGAGACAGAAACGCTACTCGCTACGCCACCGCGCCACCCTATGTATATTTAATGATAAATTAATAACGAAATAACTAAATATTTATATACGTCGAAATTTTTTTCACGACCAATATTTTTATAATAAAGCTATTTTGGGTTGGTTCACGTAAAATGTGTCGTAAACCTGCCTCCATCCAGTGCAGCCAATCAGTAAGGTTTCTTACGTAAACAGGACGTGCCAATTCTCTATCGCCTATCTTAGCACACCGGTGTGCTGGAGAGCAAACTCACAACATGGTTATACTCGGCGTCATTAGGTATCTTAAACCAAGTTCTGAGTGTAATAATCAGCGAAACGAAACGTCGTATTTTCATTGTGAATGTTACTGATTTGACATCGAACACACCCGTGTGCTGAGACAGTAAAGAATTCGCGCGTTCTGTTCAAGTCACAAACTTTACTGATCGGCTGTGTCAGGTGGAGGCAGGCTTATGACACTTATTTTTTACGTGACCTAACCCAAAATGGCTTTATTCACGAGACGAGCTGCATAACTTGATAGCTACACATTTACGTTTGATTGGCCTTTGAAGGCGGAAACACAGGGCAAAGGATTGCTCATCAGAGAATATTTATTTTAATTTGATCACTCCATCTCAAAACCATAGGCTTGGATTAAATTAGACGACAGATGTTCTCATTTTCGAAATAAAGCCCATGTGTACAGCGAATAGCACACCTGAAACTCCGGTCTCACGGCCCCAGCAAATCCAAGCATCCTATTTTCACAGGACGGGGTGGAAAATAATGCAGCTGGAATTGCTACGGAACCTTTAAGCCAAGATTTAATGGCGCCACCACTGAGGAGTGTTTAGGGTTTTATTGCAAAATCGTGCTCTTTACTTCGAAGAAAATTCGCACTGCCACTTTGTGAGCGATATTTGTTGGGTCAAGGTCAATTAATTATCCGATAGCATCATAACATATAGGAAAGCATTGTCTGATTCGCTTCGGCTGATGTCCTCCCTCCCCACTCTGCAGTTTTCTCGCTACACCACCCAATCTGTGTCTCATCCGTGACCAGACGAGGAGATTGCGCGTTAGTCATCGTATTATTCCAATTATATTATTAATAGTAAGTAATATGCAGTGACTGAACGCATTCTTTCTGCTCGTGCTCACTTTGATTATCAAGATCGCAATTGCGAAAAGCACTCCCAAACTGCTTTCGTTCACCTCTTAATTTCATTACTTAGATCCCAATGCGCCTTCAATCCACTGCTGGATCAAGGCCTCCACTGCTGATGCCATTTCCTGCAATGCCCTGCGGCATAAATATCCGCACAGATTTTGTACACGAATCATTAATAATCGCCCCGTTCCTCTCGGTGAACTTTTTATTCGTCGCGTTTCGTTCCTTCGCTGCTTCCCCCATCGTTAATGTTCTCATCTCATTATCTGAAACCGCTTAATCCCCAAGCCCAATTGCTTTTCTTCACAGTTTAAATGATGCCATTAACCGACCTAATGTACTTTCAGACCACGTTGTTCCTCTCTTTCTCTCAACTGAAATTGAACGTGGAGGCTTTTGTTACAAATGTTGTCCGTAATGAAGCCCTTCTCGGTGAGGTCACGGTAAAAAAAAACAAGTGTCGTAAAACTGCCTCCACCCGACACAGCCGGCCAGTAAAGTTTGTCACGTGAATAAACGTGGTGAGTCTTTGCCCAGTACGCTGGAGAGGAAACCCACAGTATTTACAATGAAATACAATGTTTAACTGATGACTGCAATCAGCTTCCTCAGTCACTTATCAATGTAATTTCCAGCATGCACCTCTCCACGCATTATTCCAGACTCTTAAGTTCGTCTCCCATTATTATTGTTCAATGGGCGTGTTTTTGAGCGATACTCTTTTTAATCAGGTACATAATCACAATACATTGTCCATTTGTCTCCTTTGTCGTGTCCAGTCGTCTCCCATCGACAGCATTTCAAACTTTGCTGTCGAATCTGATTGCGAGCGCTCAGTGCTGGTGTCGGTAGTGGTCATGCACTCCTATAATCCAGCAGTGGATGAGCGGGTTGTTGGATCGCGCTTTTCCCGAGGGCGTTGGGGTGCCGTACCCTGGCTGGCCATGAGAAGGCAGCAGATAAAATGTGCACTTCAACTGTTGGGGCCGCACGGTGGCCCAGTGGTTAGCGCTGTCGCCTCACAGCAAGAAGGTCCCGGGTTCGAATCTCTCGGCTCGGGTGCCTTTCTGTGTGGTGTTTGCATGCTCTCCCCGTGTCCGCGTGGGTTTTCGCCGGGTACTCCGGTTTACTCCCACAGTCCAAAAGCATGCTGCTGCATAGGTTAATTGGCTCGCAGGCTAAATTGCCCCGCAGTGCCCGGCGATGGACTGGCGTCCCATCGTCGGTATATCCTTGCCTTGCGCCCTGTGTCTGCCGGGATAGGCTCCGGCTCACCGTGACCCTGTATAGGACTAAGCGGTTTCAGACAATGAGATGAGATGAGACTTCAACTGTTCCGACTGAATGGGATCGCGTATTGGCTCCTCATGTATTTCATTTCTTTTCCTGGTGCTCCAAGTTCTTTGTACATTTAAACACTCATTGATTGGCCGATATCACCTGAATATGTAAAGGATCACAAAGCTCACCACGTGTCTCCCTTTCCCGCTTGTCTGTGGTCCGTTGTTTCTCTGAGTCAATATCTCTTTGAGAGGGAGCGAATACCGTGCAGCGCATTAAAAGCTGAAAATTTTACATTAGATCTATTTTGCCTGTTTATTTTGAGCCCAACTTGCATCCTTTTCTAATTTAATTCCACAGTTCCCTGTAGCTCTTTTCCATTTGTTGTCATGACATAATGACAACAGATGAAAATAAGACTATGAATAAATCTAGTTTAAAACTACCACACAAATGATTTAGCCTCATGTTAAATCCTTTTCACATTAAATTGGGATTGTCTTCTCTTTGGAAACGTGTGCATGGTTAGAAACACAAAAAAATCAACATGAAAATAACAAACACTCCAGCAGCATGTAATCATAAAATGTGGAAGAAGCTGTTTGCAATTCATATTGTTCTGACAGTTTTAATCTAGGGTACCCTAATTGTTTAATGTCACACACATGTATGCTGTCAATGTTAATTTGAATCAATGCCTTCAAGAATATTCCGTGAACAAAATATATTGACTATCCGAAGGCCAACCTACAAAACAGACTCTTCTCTGAACATGACACGATAAACACAACAGGTATAGAATTGAAGCCTTAATCATCCAGTTTTTAATATGCTTTTAATATTCGAGAGTCTCTTTGTTAAACTACCTGCTCATTAATAACAGAAGTACTAAACCAAAAACCCAGAAAAGTGTATATCATTATGAAATTTTCAGTTTTTTGTGCAAGATTGCAGGCAGCAATATCATACGATTTACCTACAACACTGAAAAAGATCAGTTATAATGACGGATGTTTTCACGGCTCCATTTTGGACAGTTGCTCTCCATCGCTGCTGTTGTTTCAGTGTAGCCCTGTCGAGTGTCCTTGCCTGCTCCTTCAGGTCATTTTGCTGCCAACATTGGAGGCATCGTTGTAAGAGGCGGAACGTCGCAAAGGAGATAGCGCAGGAACACTTAACACGGCTACCCTGACAAAACAGCTATGGAAAGAAATGCTCAAATATAATTTTCTGATCAATCTTCATTCATTCATTATCAATACCCCTTTTAGTCCTGTACAGGGTCGCGGGTGGGCAGAGCCTATCCTGGCCAACACAGGGCACAAGGTGGGAAAATACCCAGAATGTGACCCCAGTACATCGCAGGGCACACTTTTTGGGACAATTTACTCAGCATGCCAATTAACCTCGGCAGCAGCGTGTCTTTTGACAGTGGGAGGAAACCGGAGTACCTGGACAAAACCCACGCGGGCACATTGGAAACTTGAAAACAATGTTTTGCACTGTATTAATTCTGGTTCTTCCCTTCGTTCCCTCACCATTAAATTGGAATTCTCTTATGAGTTTATGATGCTCAACTTCATTGTTGTACAGCGTATTGAGACACCTGTAGTTAAATGATGTACAATGTCATATTGCATTGTGTAATTGTGATTTTTAAAGCAAGAATTTAAATGCAGGACATTTGGATGGTCGCCGTGCCTGCTGGGAAAGTCATGCATCTTCATCTCTCACTATTCGATTTATCACAAACAAGGTTTGTGAGTACATTCTATAATGGATTCATTATTGTTCCATCAATTTCATCGCATTTTTGTAGATTAATTCCGCAAATAATTGACAATATTAACCTGTAACTTCTATACAATGTAAACAATCTTTTGGTACAATGCAACATTTAGTGCACTGATCTCGTGTTTTACAATCTATTTTAAATGATGAATACTTCTTCGTAGGGTACTCCGGTTTACTCCCACCGTCGATAGACACGCTGCAAAACCTATGTTAATTGGACTTCTGAGTAAAATGTCCCAAAAAAATGCCCTGCTATGTACTGGCGTCACATCCTGGATATACCCCCGCCTTGAGCCCTCTGTTGGCCGGCATAGGCTCCAGCCGCCCATGACACTGTACAAGATTAAGCAGTTATTGATAAGGAATGCGGCGATGGACTGGCGTCCCGTCGTCGGGTGTATTCCTGCCTTGCGCCCTGTGTTTCCGAGATAGGCTCCGGCTCACCGTGACCCTATATAGGATTAAGCGGTTTCAGATAATGAGATGAGATGAGATAATAAGGAATGAATGCATCGTTGAATGCCTAATTAACGCAGTGAAGTAATTTCCTGACTGACATAGGTTTTCATGGCTTGATGTGTGATTGCTTCCGAAAACTGTGACAGTCACAGGACGCCTGAGGATAATAAAATATCACGAAAGAAAAAGGAGCGGCGATCGATACGGCTATCCTGAAAGAGCAGCTTTTGGAAGCAATCATCAGTACTTACTTCGTAGATGAAATTCTTAATTCCCCTTTCCTTTACATAACACTACTCTTTTATACTATTACATTGTAACACTCCAAAAACATGCCGCTTCAACTGATTGTCCTGACTAAATTGCTCCTGATACTCTGAGAAGTTGTAACTTGCTTACCCCTCCCCGTTGGACAACTGCAAATAAAAGCTACATATCTCAACGGTTCCTTTCAGCTGAAATAAACGCTGTCTACAAACGTCCACAATACTCTACAAACAAATCCCCTTCCTCCACCGATCTCAATCCTGGGCAGTCTCGGGGAGGAGACCTATTACTTTCAAAAAAGCTACAAAATCTGAATTGATGGGCGGCACGGTGGCCCAGTGGTTAGCGCTGTTGCCTCACAGCAAGAAGGTCCCGGGTTCGAATCTCTCGGCTCGGGTGCCTTTCTGTGTGGAGTTTGCATGCTCTCCCCGTGTCCGCGTGGGTTTTCGCCGGGTATTCCGGTTTCCTCCCACAGTCCAAAAGCATGCTGCTGCATAGATTAATTGGCTCGCAGGCTAAATTGCCCCGCAGTGCCCGGCGATGGACTGGCGTCCCATCGTCGGTATATCCTTGCCTTGCGCCCTGTGTCTGCCGGGATAGGCTCCGGCTCACCGTGACCCTGTATAGGACTAAGCGGTTTCAGATAATGAGATGAGAGACTTTCTAACATGGTCAAATGAAAGAAGGTCAAACCATGATGTACAATTCCAAATAACTGTGTTCAGTACAATATCCAGAGTGCTTTATCTTTGCCTCTCTTGGTCCCTTTTGTGGGGTGATGTATGACTAAACTAGGTTAATTAAATCTAAATACTTTTGCGGGCACGGGGCTGCTTTCACCAGCAAATGAAAGGAAGGATTAAGAATCCCATAAGCTTCCTCGTGGGCCTCTTGTGCATGCTGACCTTTAGTCTACAATATTGTGAGGCTAGCTTTTGTAATTTTTTGCAATTTAAAAATACTTATTACTTTACTTTCAACATAATAGTCGCCCATGTCTGAGCACTTGACTTTTTCCACCAGCCAATCAGTTGTTTGTGATTTCAAACCGTTTTGCTTTTCTCAACGCACTTCAGTATAAATACTCCACAGGTCCTCTCTGAAATCTGGCACTGAAGGAAAACCCATTGCAAGAGAACATTATGTATCCCAGCAAGGCTGTGTCTCTTGCGAGATGCAGGCTGTGGACCATGTTCTATGTGGGCACTGTCTCCAGAGCGTTTGGTGATTTAGAAGTAAAATACTAACTAACCGGGGGAAAATACGGACAAACTATGTACCACGTTAGAAGTAATAATAATAATTGCATTTATATAGCGACTTTCACCCGAGGGTCACAAAGCGCTGCACAGAGCTGCGGAGAGAGTGGCTCATCAACGAGATAATAAAGGGAAATCAACAATAACATTTTTTTGGAGGTTTTTTTTTATTTCGAGGTACGGAAAGAACGGCATGTCAAGTCGAGTCTGAATTAAGGTAAATGCTGATTCAATAAATCTGAACCTTCAACCCACGCTCTTGAATCAATTACTTCAGTAGCCTCGGCCAGGGCATATCTGTTTCTTCAAGTGTACATAAATATATATGTACAGTCTCTCCACTTTTATTACGTAGACAGATAACTGCGGGGAGATAGACCAGGTGATAACCGTGGTATTATGGTCTATGGCATGATAATTTTGGCTATGTATTGTACGCTATACTTAATTATTATTAATCATTATTAATCAGACGCCCTTATCCAGCATGACTTGAATCATTATAAAGGTGTAGTGAGGAAACCACACAGAGGCGAGGGGAAGGCAGTCATGCATTCAGCCGGTGCCAACATTTGCCAGACACTGCGTTATGTTATGTTGTTTTCAGCCAATTAAATCATAAGGTTTTTTTTTTTACGTGGGAGGAAACCGGAGAACCCAGAGGAAGCCCACACAGAACAGGGGGAGAGCACACAAACTCCACACGGAAAGGTGCCCGAGGCAGGAAATTAAACCGCCTAGGGCAGGACCTTCTTTCTATGAGGTGCAGATGTTACCATTATCAATAATATTTTACATACCTGCAATGATGTAGGTTTTCGTAGCTCTATGCATGATGATTGCTACGAAAAGTTGCTCTCTCGGGACAGCCGAGAGAGCAGTTTTTCGAAGCAATCATTATTACATAACTGTGACAATATTTCCTCACCTATGATGGCATATTCAAAAAATGTAACTTAAAAAATACCTTTGTTGCACATGTTAAAATAAGCTGAAAATCTCATCTCATTTCATTGTCAGAAACCGCTTAGTCCTGTACAGGGTCGCGGTGAGCCGGAGCCTATCCCGGAAGACACACGGCGCAAGCCAGGGATATACCCACGATGGAACGCCAGTCCATCACCGGGCACTGCGGGCAATTTAGTCTGCAAGCGAATTAACCTATGCAGCAGCATGTTTTTTGGTCTGTGGGAGGAAACCGGAGTGCCTGGCGAAAACCCACGTGGACACAGGGAGAGAACATGCAAACTCCACATAGAAAGGCACTCGAGCCGAGATTCGAAACCGGGACCTTCTTGCTGTGAGGCGACAGCGCTACCCACTGGGCCACCGTGCCGCCCTAAGCTAAAAATGATATGTTTTAATTATTGACAAAATAGCATACGTTGTATGCTTTACAATTAATGACATAGCTTATCACTTGCTGTTCAGTTGTCATACATACAACATATAAATATGCTGTATTTAAATATGTTGTGATTTAAAAAGAGCTGCTCTTTCAGAAGAGCAGTGTTTAGTGTTCCTCTTCGCATGTGGAATGTAAAGCATCGTGAAGGATTAAAGAGGAATGCTCGGCACAGCCATCCCATGAATGTGTTGTGGATTTTCCACAGCTCATCCTGGGTGAATTGACAATGTATAAAACGCATAGTTATATTACAAACATGTTCGACTCTGATTGGATCGTGCGTGGGATGCATTGCTGTGATCCTGGAGGACACAGGCCACGTGCAGTGAGCCGGGTCTCGAGGCGGAGGAGAATGTGGGAGACTGCAGTCAGCCAAGCAGACCACTCCAATCCCGGGTAACAATGTCGGTGCAGGTGGGGCAGTGTGGTGAGCAGCAGGGGTGAGTGCATGCACGTCCATCGTACAATCATTGTGTGCCCTTGCCTCTGTGCTCACCGGCTTCACCAACCCACACTAATTGGTGTGGTGAAGTATGGTCAAATAAGCCCCACAACCCGCACAGTTTGTGGAAGACCTCATCCAGCAGTGGCTTAGCAAAGGGAGAGTATATTTACATTGACCACTGTGTGCAGTTTGCGTGTTCTTACCGTGCCCTTGTATGCTTTTGCCGGGTATTCCGGTTTCCTCCCACAGCCCAAAGACACGCTGCTGCCGAGGTTAATTGACCTGCTAAGTCATTATCTACATCTCTGACATCTCGTGGGCTACCGGTATTATGAATGTTTCGGTGTATTTGTTGTTTATTTGACATGGATTGGTGCGTGCGATGTAATTCGCCCTGGATAAGCGTGTCTGCTAAATAATAATTATAATAATAAATTGCCCCAAAAATCGTGCCCTGCGATGTACTGGCGTCACAGGCTGGGTATCCCCCCACCTCCACCTTGTGCCCTCTGTCGGCCGGCATAGCCCCCCCCCCCCCACGGCCCTGATCAGGATCAAGCGGGTATTGATAATAAATAAAAACAATAGGTCATGCCTCGGGACAGCTGCGTCGATCGCTCCCTCTCTCCACCTCGCGACGTTTCGCCTCACACGTTAGAGGCATCCTCTAAAGCTGCTCTCTCGGCTGTCCCGAGAGAGCAGCTTCTTGACGCAATCATCATTGCATCGAGCTGTGAAAACCTACACTCGGGCATCTCTCGAAATATGGAAGAACAATAAAACATATTTTGCTGCCATGCCCTCTCCTGACAGCCAACAAGCACCGTTTGGGTCACGCCCATTTCGGGCCCGTCTGTCAATAGACCGGTGTCGCAGTGCCATTGTCATCAAACTGAACAAGATACATTTACCCACCTGCTTCAGTGTGACGTGCGGACACGTCCCCAAGACAGCCAACTATGAGACCCATGTGACAATGTCTCTCGCAAGGAATGCAACTGCATACAGCGCAAGTCCTTGCCATTACTATGGGCTCTGCTATACACAAGGGTTCCCAGTGACAGCAGATGTCAAAATAACAACATTGCCAATAACATTGCGAATATTACCTTTTGACACGACAACGTAGGAGATGGTCTTTAATATTTAATTGCTCAAACCTTATTTATTGTGAACGTTTTCCAATGTGTCAAATTAAAATAACAGTGCAAGGAAACTGTCACTGCCCGGTTTGTGATTACTGCCTTTACTAGCTGCCAACACGGTGTTTATTGCAATTGACATCTTGACGAAACCATTGATTCGAATCATCTTGGTGGTTTGCTGCATGGTTGGTGATGAAGACATCAGCACACTTTCGATAAAAAATCGAACATATATTCCAGTAGAGTAAATATCTCATCTCATCTCATTGTCTGAAACCGCTTAGTCCTATACAGGGTCACGGTGAAGCCGGAGCCTATCCCGGCAGACACAGGGCGCAAGGCAAGGATATACCGACGATGGGACGCCAGTCCATCGCCGGGCACTGCGGGGCAATTTAGCCTGCGAGCCAATTAACCGATGCAGCAGCATGCTTTTTGGACTGTGGGAGGAAACCGGAGTGCCCGGCGAAAACCCACGCGGACACGGGGAGAGAACTCGCAAACTCCACACAGAAAGGCACCCGAGCCGAGAGATTCGAACCCGGGACCTTCTTGCTGTGAGGCGACAGCGCTAACCACTGGGCCACCGCGCCGCCCTTCGAGTAAATATGTACAGTGTATATTATATATTAGCGGGATTTGTTCCCTGTGGCGGAGGTGGCGTTGGTGTGAGTTGGTTAAATGCACTGCATTCGGTGGTGCCACTTGACAAAACAAACGCAGTCAATGTTTAAAGCAGCTCCAGGGACCTTTCCCGGATTCTGGAGAGAAAAAAAACCATTTGGAGTGAACCAAAAATACTGAAATTCAGAGCCGAAGAAATATTAAAGGCCTAATCGTTAAAAATAATGTCACTGCATTTAGTATGTTAACTTATTTCACACAACTGTGTGCAGTTATTTAATCCACGTAAGAAGTTGTCTCCTCTGGAGGTAGTATTTTGCCGTCCTCTGCAATGCTGGCCAATAGGTCTTGTAATCAGTGGAAACTACCCACGTTGTATCCCACCAGCTTGCAAAATAACTTATTGTGGCATGCCCATGTATACCGCTTGGCGGTCAGAATTAAAAAAGGAAACTTATCCTTTGTTTCAACTGCCATGCTAGGACAATGATTCAAACCGGTGGTCTCTGGATTTTCAAAAAAAATTAAAGTTATTGTTGATTGGTAATGATGTAGGTTTTCACCGCTCAATGCATGATTATTGCTTCGAAAAGCTGCTCTCTCGGGATAGCCGCGTCGATCGCTCCCTCTCCCTCCATCGCGACGTTTCGCCTCACCCGTTAGAGGGAGAGGGAGCGATCGACGTGGCCGCCCCGAGAGAGCAGCTGTTGTTGATTTGCCGTTCGTATGTCGTTGTCGCTGACGTGCCGTTCTCTCCACAGCTCTGTGCAGCGCTTTGTGACCCTCGGATGAAAAGCGCTCTGGAAGTGCTTTCAATATTATTCGTGTCCTTACCACGACACCACGGTAACATCTCGAAACCTTCGGCTTATATATATTCTGACATTGTTTTTTCTTGCTTGCTTTTATTTTGTGTTGCTTTTTATTTCTCAATCACTGCGAAACAAGAAAAACTTAAGTGTGGCCTTGTCTCTATAACTGTATTACATATCAATTTTAAAATATTCAAATTGCTTGACCGCAGCCAACTGCATGATATATTTTTATTTATTTGAATATATCATATAGAGCAGTGCCGCTTTTTCATTGGTTTTGCTTGCAAAACATCTCATCTCATTTTCTGAAACCGCTTAATCCTATATAGGGTCACGGTGAGCCGGAGCCTATCCCGGAAACACAAGGCGTAAGGCAGGAATACACCCGACGACGGGACGCCAGTCCATCGCCGGGCTTGCAAAACATATACAGTCCAAATGCCTGAAAACACAGAAATACAACACAAGTTCCTGCAGGACTCACAAAATTATCTATGTTGACATCTTTTATGATTAAATTTTTTTAAGATTATTTGACCATGTTTGTGTTATTAAGCCCTTCCACCACCCGACCAAACGAAATTAATTGTCTCGTCACCAAGTGACAGTTACGTCAGTTTCAGCTCATTTGCCAGTAATTTTACTATCAATGCACGTTCTCTCCGTGTCTGTGTTGGTTTTCATCGGGTACTCCAATTTCCCCCCACAGTCCATAGATATGTTGTGGTTGCCTAGGTTAATTGGCCTACTGCGATATGCTGGCGCTCTATCCTGGCTTAGCCCTACCTTGCTCCCTGTGTCTGCTTACATCTCCCCGGTAAACAACTATTTAAACAGGCTACATAGCACAACCGATTCCTCTCGCTTAAAAAAAAAGTGGCTGACTGGCAGCACAATTTAGCAATTATTTGACGATGCTTCATTCGAAACTACGCCATACATCATCAGGATATAGGTCCATAAAGTTTGAATAAAGTCCAGGTCATAAACAGCATTGGCTGCAAAAAAGCTACGTGTTATGTAAATGGTAGGCTTGCAAAATAAGCATAGCAATATCTTTTAATATGTTTTCGTACTTGAATGTGTGCATGTTTTATCTTTTTTAAATGTTCATGACCATTCTTACATATTGATGGTTTCACAGTTAGGGGGCTCTGGTGTAGCATATTGTGATGGGGAGGGGCTCTTTTTGGATTATATGAGCTTGCTGTGCAAGGAAAATTAGAAACGACAAAGACCCCAAGTGCGGATTATTCTCAATTTCGTGGTCAGTAGGTTTCTCTCTGAAAAGGCATAATTCAATTACGATGGAATTGATAATGCAAAAGTTAAATCATCATGGGAAAAATTAGATCTTTCAACTATTTAACAAACAAACATGTCACCACTTTATCATTTATTTGCTCAAATAGCTTTTTCCTGAAACCGTTTTCCCCTCTGGCTGTTGCCAGGCGCTGCTGTGTACGGCCAGTGCGTGCGCTGCTGTGTACGGCCAGTGCATTCGCTGCTGTGTACGGCCAGTGCGTGCGCTGCTGTGTACGGCCAGTGCATTCGCTGCTGTGTACGGCCAGTGCATTCGCTGCTGTGTACGGCCAGTGCATGATAAATGCATGGATTTCGCAAGCACCGTGTCTTACCAAGGTCATAAGCGATAACTCATGAGGGCTTTTACCTGATGGGCTGTCCTTTCACGACCACTTTAGCAAGATCTATACACTTTAATTAGATGTATATTTTTTTTCATATCAAAATGCAAAAGTCAATACTTTGCATTCGAGAGAGGGGGGCAACTTGTTGAGATTGTGACCTCGGCCCTCTCTATATTGAATGAACTATCTGTGCAAATGGCATTTGATCTCTGCGAGTCAAAGCTGCAAGCAAGCCACCCAGTGCAAGGCGACCAATTATGGTACACGTAAACCATTGACCCCTCCACACCAAGAGATCTCTCCAAGCTCCCTTAAAATTGAACCAATGCCCTTCTCAACCTTTCTCCACAGTGCAGCTGTGTACTGGGAATTTTTTTTGGATAAACGATAAGTGTTTGCTGCTCCCACTGTAGGTTATGCAGCTGTCGATTTATGTGCTAGACTATTCATAAACCTGTCACGTTTCCACGAAGGTTCCCAAAAATATATTTATTGCACCTTCATGCAAGCCTTGCTTTATGACGCCACTCCTACACATGCTGTCTATCACCATTTTTATGAATACACACGTGAACTCTACATTGTGTGAACTCAAACTACAGTGTGAACAAATGCATTAGTACATTAAACATGTAAGTGCATTAATAACAAATAGGACATCATTTGTACCCATCATCTGCGTAACAATAACAACAGGCATGTGCACGTTTTCGAAAAATTATGCATGTAATACGTGTTCGCTTAGTAGAAGAAATTTGAATATCGCCCTGTTAATCACAAAGCCTCTAACAGATGTCCTTGTCATGGATAGTGAGCTATTGACTTGCCCTGATTGTAAACGGACACGTCATTGTATTTTAGGTCATTGGGATGTGGCCTTAAATCAACACGGTATGCGTGTCATTGTGTTCTTTTTGCCCCTGATTGATATCGGACACAACATGTCTTGCTAAGCATTCTAATGGGGACGAAGTAATATTATCAGATGTTGTTCAGCAGTAATGAGCAAGCTTTATCATTGCATGGTGCCAGACCTCGCGCGTGGCAGGCTAGGTGCGTACGGGGGGGGGTTGCCCGCGGTGACAAGGGGGTAACTTGAGGTCGACTACCAGGTGCGTAAACATCAGCTAGTCCGAGATTCGGTGGGAACGGGGGAGACATGTGGGCGCAACGGATTGGACTGGACATGTGGCGTGAACGGATTGGATCTGGGAAGATACAAAATGCGGTGTGCGGTGGAGTTCGACAGAGTTCCCATGGGGAATGGTGAGGAGGAACCTGCGTTCAGCATGTAACCAGCAGAATTAAGCGGTGAGAGCGCTAAGCGCCGGGGGGTAGGAGTTGATGTGTGGCCTTACCCCGGCACGGTGTTGCGTTAGTTAATAAAGTATCGAAATCCTCAGAAGCCTCTGCTCGCCAGCTCGCTAAGTGATTGCTGGCATGCATGCTGTATGCTGTCGCTGCTGGGGACCGCATGAAGCCCGCGCGCGCCACGTGGTCGCCCGCGCGCATCGAGGGACCCCGATGCCCTGGGTGCGGAACGAGTTCGACTCTCGACTCTCCTGCAGAGAGGGTTCCGCGACAGGGCGTCACAATTGCATGCTACCGAATAATCACAATCATGATGCCCAGTGAAAGTGTTCATGGCGTGGCAGGGTGTTTTAAATGAGTTTGTTTCAGTAATATTTGGTTGTGTTTCACGTTGCGAGCAAATTTTTCAATTTTCACAAATTATTCGTTTTACCGATACTGTATATTATTTTAATTCAGAATAAATTAAGCTCTTGTAAATTTATTGCTGAATTTCACTCACCTGAGCGAGCGATTTTTTCATGTTAACACACATGTTAGGAAAACTAAAATGAGGCATATTTCACTCAACTGTAATGTTTGTGTGTACAAATATACGGACACGTCATGTTGTTTAATGTAACTTAAAATGCAAAAGAACATCTTTATAATGACGTCATCAAGGTCTCTTGCCAAACTTTATGTAGTCCTTCCAGAATATTTTTAATTGGGTACTTGACATACTGATTAATTTTATTACTGTAAGAATTTGTTTTATGTTTTATCGATTTATAAAATTTCAAAGTAATGGAAATGTTGGCAGGTTCAAAAAGGCTACTTTGTACCAGTGCATGTGTCCATGGCTTGCAAGGTTGTTCCGTAAGGCCTTGAAATCCTGTGGCTTGGACGAGCGATGCTGCTCATTGTTGTCTGCTTGGTTGATGGCTCGCTATGCCTGCTCAGTAACACTTATTCCTTTATTTATTTTGATACTAACCGTATTTGATTTTCCCCTTGCCAGGATAATATGCTGGAAAAGTTTGAACCAGCCTTACGCCCTGTGTTTCCGGGATAGGCTCCGGCTCACCGTGACCCTATATAGGATTAAGCGGTTTCAGATAATGAGATGAGATGAGGTTTCAGATAATGAGATGAGATGAGTTTGAACCAAGTGCAAAACGAGTTATACTCAACACACACTAAAAACACAAACTCAAGAAAACCATGTAGGGCTAAATGTAACATGTTTTATGTCAGTCAATGTAAATGTAAGCTGTTCTCTGGTGATTGCTTTGTTTTCTTTTCATCGAACACATTTGTGTATAGCGAACACGAACGTCGCAGTCGGTGAAGTGTTTTGCTCCATATCTTGCTGTGCGTCGGGGTACATCTGATTAGAATACTTACACTCGAATGAAACTATCAGAGGGTACTGTGCTAATCTCCATAAGCAGGCTGTGCTAAATAAAAATGCATGCTCACAATTGCATTGTTAACCACAAAACTAATGGATTAATTTGCTCATATAGGCATGGTAACTCGTGACACAGTGTTCCAGCCATTCAAATCAAGCTGCTTAAATTTGCCCAGCGTTCACTAATGGTTTGAGACAAGTTGTTAAAACCTGCACATTAAGAATACAGAAGTAATTTTAGACCATTACATAATAATTTCATGCATTGCAATTCAATGAATTTGTCTGCTTGCCAATTCCCGATGCTTCCCTTAGAAGCAATGATCTATATTTACTCAAATAATACCCACAAGGAATCGCCATTCACTATGAACATGACACACTGTTGGTATGTAGCGACAATGCGACATGTGTACTTATTGTGCGATTGACACATTCTTACGTGCACGCTAGTTCTGTCTTGAGAATAACAGCTTGTTAGACCACCAGTGATATGTCTGCAATGGAAAGCTATGTGACCATGAAACTCTCATGAAATCGCTTATTAGAATTTGTGAACTTTTATTGTGTAATGTTACACCTACCAGGGAGGATGACTTATGCCCTGTTGGCCACAGAGCTTTGTAAATAATAAAAGCTATAGCAGTGGCGCTATAATTTACATCTACTCTCATGACAATAATGAAATCGAGGCACATTTCATGAAGCCAATCACTAACCACCTAAGGAGTGCTCCAGTAGGCTCTGTCACTTTATATATAATGAGATGGGACGTCTCCAATACAACTGTTAAACGCCGCAATAATGGAGTATTATTAGAACAGGGTGCCGGGTGGAGGCAGACAA
>JAZEWT010000014.1:17268223-17284397 GCA_036362905.1 Mordacia mordax | reverse complement strand
TTCTCTGTGGAGCGCTTGGCCTCGCAGTGTTCTGCTGTGGATGGACCTCTCGTACACCGTCCGTGGCACGATGATCTCGAACCGAGACAGAGAGAGACACCGCAGTGTCTCTCTCCACCCAGCACGCCACCTCTTATGTCCCTCTAGACGTCTGCTAACTCGTACTCACTCGACAAATCTCACATTCGCTCCGTCTTTCCGTTCCTCACAAGGTGTTCAAGAGGCGGAGAGTTTTTGACACAGGAAGTAGTGTCTCAGTCGTTCCATCTCTGCAGAGAAGTGAAATTGTGTCTGGGTCACGGTCACCTGTCTGATTTCTGCAGGCAGTATCTGTGTACTGTCAGTACGCGTGCGCACCGCAACAGCGACAATGAGTGTTTCATTGTGTTGAGAAAACGCGCGGAGAAAAACACAGGTGGCTGCAGCAACTTTTTAATCCATTCCGAAGGAACAGGTGGAGTCAACATTTTCCTTTGCCGACTTCGCATACAAAGCCAGGGCATGCACGCCTAGAAGCACACAGGTTGTATGGCAATCCTTGCGCGATCCACCAACCCTCACCTGCATGCTGCTGATTAAAGGTGTGTACCGATGTAAGGAGTGATGTACTGAAGTACGGGGGTATGACACCAGAGCTACGGTTGAACACGATGAAATTGAGATGCGAGCTGCAGCAGGACACTGGTTTTGGAAGCTTAACAGATCAAAAAGCAACATATGGCGGCGTGGTGGTGCAGTGGGTAGCGCTGCTGCCTCACAGCAAGAATATCCTGGGTTCAGTTCCGGCTCGGGTGTCTCTCGCTGTGGAGTTTGTGTGTTCCCCCCCTTGTCTTCATGGGTTTTCGCCAGGTTTTCTGGTTTCCTTCCACCGTCCGAAGACACGCTGCTGCCAAGGTTAATTGACCTGCTGAGTAAATTATCCCCAAAAAAGTGCCCTGCGAGACACTGGCGTGACATACTGGGTATTGCCCTGCCTTGCATCCTGTGTTTGCCGGGATCGCCTCAAGTCCCCCGCCACCCTGTACATGATTAATTGGGTACTGATACTGAACTGAAAAGCAACATACAATTCACAAGTGCCTGTTAGCTGTTATGGAACAAAATCTTAAATTATGTAAATATGGATGGAGAGGGCATACTTTGAATTACAACAACAACCAGGTGGAGGACCTCAGATTGGAGGCCAAACACAAATTAGAGCAACCATACCAACTGTAAAGAAAACTGGGTGGGCTTCCAAAAATGAAGCAAATTAATGTAAATCTGCTACTTTCCTGCACAAACAACAATCTCAACGTTTTAGTCAATCACACTGCCTTAAACGGAAATATATCATAGACAAAATCTTTGGCAATAGAAGAATGTTATGAAGGGCCATTGCAAAAATGTTCACCTATTATATAATTCGATATCAGACAGTATTATGGATGAATATGTTGAGTTTTTTGTTTAAATATATATATAAGTTGGACGGTGCAGGACAGATAACCAGAAAAAAAACACATGATCAACGGACAAGACCGGTGATGGAATAGCAGGCAAATTGAGGAGCTCATACAAAACAAAGGCCTCCTTGAAAATGCAGCCAACTTGTGTGCAGGAGTGAGATGGATTGTGGCGTTGCGGCATCGTGAGAGATTGAAATGGCTTGAGGAGGCTTTAATCCAACAATAGATATGTCGTTGCTCAGGATTTCATTTTCAGATTGTTGCAGCCCCTTTTCCATCAACCCCTGCAATAGCCTCCTCCATAGCATCGATGTTGAGCATCCACACTAGTCAGGTGGTCAGTCATTTTTTTTTTATATAAGCTGGAAGGAACCGTTGAGCTATGTAGCTCTTTTTAACAGTTGTCAAGCAGAGGAGTGGTAAGTAAATGAGTAGATTTTTTTTCAGATAGCCCCAGGATGGGATGCCGGTCAATCACAGGACACCGGGAGAAATGTAGTCAGACCAATTAACCTCGGTAGCATCAGCAGGAGAGAGCCGAAGTTTCTCGAGCATATTATGAGGAAAGAGGAAATTGAAAATCCGGTTATAACTGGAAAAACTGAAGGAAAGTGAGATCGTGCACGACAGATATTGACTTATGTCAAGGGTCTCTCGAGATGGCTAAACATATCAACAATGAACATTCTTAGAGGTTCAAAGAGCAGAGATTTGTGGAAGACCATTTTCACCAACGTCCTGTGGGATTTGGTGCCTACAGGAAGAAGAAGAAGCAGCAGCAGCAGGCATGTCGGTGAGGAGCCAACATCAGTTCAGATATCTCTCACTACCATGCCACCGCGAGCCGGATAATCCAACTCGGGTTGCCGGGTTCATAGCACAATGTTCCAACCACTGTGTTGCACTTTTTTTTGTAACGTCCTATACTTGAACTATTTATAAGCCTAAAGAAATGCAAGCTTTTCATAATATTGCTCTAAACTAGGTGTCCCCATTCACACGTTTGCAGCTCTTTACTCCACACAAAGAGACGTCCTTGACACGGCGGTTCTTTGGTGTTTCATGCAGGTGTAGACATCAATGGCGAAATATATTTGATTAAATACGCATTGCGTATCGCTTGTTGACGACTATTTAAGCTCTAACAGGACTTGTATAATCGGGTGCGTGTGTACATTGGCTCGGTAGTCGAGCGAGCAGCAAGCAGTCGGAAAGTTGCGAATTAAATGTTTTGATGGTGCTTTGATTCAGCCCATCATCTTTCCGTGGTTGATTAAAAAAAAAATAAGTGCAAATTATCGTTGCGTGGAAAAGGCAGAAGTTACGTAGTGGCGTACATGTTGCAGAGAAAAACAAACAAGTTTAAAAACAGCGTTTTGTTAGGAGTTACAAACTGGGCGTCTGCTGCTGTGCCTTGCGTGTGTCGGGTGTGGGTTCACAGGTGTGCGGTTGGACGTGGCACAGTAGGGAGAGCAGGTGGTGCGTCTGCCAGTCATCTCAGTCAGGCAACCCATAGCACCTGGGTCTGTGCCGTGACCTCCTGTCGGAGAGCCTTCGACACTTCACGTGGCCTCAAAGCACACCTGGCCTGGCACATGCGCCGTGGTGACCTCACCGCCACTCAGTGGCGAATGGCGGTTGTTGTTGTTGTGGGGGCGAGGTAGTAGTGCATTAGCGCGCTGCGCTATGAACCCGGCAACTCGAATTGAATTCCTGCTCACGGCCAACATCAGTGACGATTTCTGAACCCTTTCCCACTCCCTTGACCCCTTCCTCCCCCTCTTGCCAACTCCCCTGCGGCACCCCGTCGTATCAATGGTGCGACGTGTGTTGGTCAAGCCACAGCGCCTGAATCTGTTACGTCAACTGAGGCTGGGGTCCCGCATCTACCACCAACCCAACCATTAGTCGCATCACATTCTCGAGCACACGAATACGAATGATATTGGCATTTTCGAAATTCACGCCTGTTCCAGGTTGAGGTTTTTTTGGGGGGGCAGTTCCTTTTGCAAGTCAACTTAATAGCGAATGCGCAATGTCGTACACATACATAAGTACGACTATATATGTAATGTTAATGCGAACTAACTGTGAACTAATCAACGTTACACAAGGGTTAACAGTCATATATGCTACTGGATTTATTATTATTATTATTATTGAAGTGCCTCTTGGTGATAAATTTCAAAGACTCAAGTATTGGGAAATGGAACATTGCAGTGTGTTGTTTTCAGTGCATCGTACAATCGCACACAATATTCTATTGATATCCGGACGAGACTTGACGTGTGTGCTAGTTCCAATGTTCCAAACATTGCTTTGTGGTTTTAGTACATATTTGGATGATTTCCTCCATTGTATGCAGCCTGAGGCTTAGCCGGGAGTTTGAGATGTGTCACTGTGTGACATTAAAACATGTTCAAAACACTTGTACTGCATATATGTGTACAGTTTTATTATATAGACGTGGTGAGGAAAGATTGGATAATGTGATATTTCAATAAGGGCGGTGCGGTGGCGCAGTGGTTAGCGCTGACGCCTCACAGCAAGAAGGTCCCGGGTTCGAGTCTCTCGGCTCGGGTGCCTTTCTGTGTGGAGTTTGCATGCTCTCCCCGTGTCCGCGTGGGTTTTCGCCGGGTACTCCGGTTTCCTCCCACAGTCCAAAAGCATGCTCCTGGATAGGTTGATTGGCTCGGAGACTAAAAATTGTCCCGCAATGCCCGGCGATGGACCGGCGTCCCGTCGTCGGGTGTATTCCTGCCTTACGCCCTGTGTTTCCGGGATAGGCTCCGGCTCACCGTGACCCTATATAGGATTAAGCGGTTTCAGATAATGAGATGAGATGAGATATTTCAATAATGCACAGCAATCCATGGGCATGAGTCGTTTTATAATTGTTCTTATTCTAGGTACCATATCCTACAGGAAGTTGTTGACAATGGTCTTCCACAAATCTCTGATATTTGATGTTCGAACAATGTCCACTATTGACATGTTCATAAGTCAGTCTCTGCCGTCCACGATTCCTCCTTCAATTTTTCCAGTTATATCTTTTTGAACCATAACATAGGGCTTTATCAACAGTTTGACAATGGGCCCGTTCTATTTTGAAGTGCCTTATTAAAATGTATTCCTGCTATTCATCATTTGCTATATTTCTCTTTATAATGAAGCAAAATGTTTGACATTGATGCAGTGGAAACAATTTAACTGTGCTCATTACTCACATACCCTACAGCTGTCATAAATTGAGCACCTATTGTATCACATTATACATCGACCAGTGTGGTTAGCAGAAGGATATTTTTCATAGCAAAGTAGGAAGTAAACTTCCCTGGGGTCGCCTTTGTTGCAGCAATGCCCATACATTATATTGTAAAAAAAGAGGTTCCAGGCATACCAAAGGCCACCTCCACGATAATGATTCCGATGATGTTAAATGCATAGAAAATTGCATAAACATTTTAAACATAACACCCATGCTGGTGCTCACTGAGCAAAATAATCCACGTGGCAATAAGGGCAGTTTCGCTCAGATACAGTTAACAATGTCACCTTTGCAACACACTTCACTCTATTATTTACATGGGATTCAATGTGCCCCGCTTTGTTACATTGCTCTGTTAACAATAAACCCGTCATGTTGCACCGTTCACACCACGATGCTGGGTCGCTGTGTGCGGTGTCAGTCGCTCAAAGTACACAATGTACCTTCTCTCGTGTTGTTCGGGCCGCTTTGGAACTGCATTTTATTGGTTATCAAAACTTCACGTCGAAGCCATGCATTCATTGCGTGTACCACTGTTTTATAAATATACAATCAAAATTCATGATTATCCAATCGTTCATCATAAGCACCGCTTCATCCTCTAGTGCTGCCATTCTCAACTAAAGAGTCGTGACCTACTGGTGGGCCACAAGCGCGACATATTGGTCCATAAAGTCCATACCCAGGAGGCCCAAGTAGGCCGTGAGGAACAAAACATCAAGAACCCCTCATATCGAGGCCTGTGGTGAAGCCAGAGCCTATCCTGGCAGACACAGAGTGCAAGGCAGGGCTATACCCATGATAGGACGCCAGTCCATCGCAGAGCATATGGGGAAATGTTGTCAGTATGCCAATTAACCTAGGCAACATAATTATAATAATAATGGACTGTGGGAGGAAATGGGAGGAAATGAGGGGACCTGGCGAAAACCTACGTAAACATTGGGAGAGAGCTCACAAACAATACAGAGCAAGGCACCTAAGCCGGTAACATAACCCCGAGCTGGGCATCGCACCCATAGACTTGCAGGGCTTCTTGGGAGCCTTTCTGGTGGAGTATAATGGACTGCATACCACTGTAGCATCTCATTTTCATTTGAACTATCGAAGAAAATTTACGATTCATAATTTCGGAAATCTAATCAATACTTTCCTCCAATATCTTGAGAGCCACTTTGAGGGAAAAAGTTTGCGTTTTAGTTTAATTGGTAAATTATTAAGTCAAACTATGAATGTAATGCTAAATATTGGACTATACATTTAGTTTCTATGTTATTGCATTTTGAGATGACTGATGTGAAGCAAATTATAGTATAAAAACATTAAAGTACTTTTCCGTACAGTTGACTTCACTTATAAATGTCAGAGTATAACAACATCTATAACAACCTGTGATAGTGTAGCTTATTAAGTTGTGCTTTGAATGAAGATATCTACCAACGCTTATCAGCGTATGTTGGTAGATAGCACTAGGCAGAGGCTTTTAATCATTACACTTCGCTTGTGGTAATTTTTTTTTTGAAATAGTGCATATAAGTAAACAATATACAACATTACAACACTATGTCTAGAATTTAAAATTACAGTTCAGTATCAGTACCCGCTTAATCCAGTTACAGGGTCGTGGACACAGGACCTAAGATTGGGCTATTCCCTGGATGTGACGCCAGTATATTGCAGGGCACTGCGGGAAATTTACTCAGTAAGTCAATTAACCTGGGCAGCAGCGTGTTTTTGGACGGTGGGAGGAAACCGGAGCGCCCGGCAAAAACCCACGCGGACACAGGGAGAGAGAGAACACGCAGACTCCACACAGAAAGGCACCCGAGCCGAGATTCGAACCCGGGTCCTTCTTGCTGTGAGGTAGCAGCACTACTCACAGCGCCAACGCACCACCTTTAGATCAGTTGAAATTAATGTGTATTTTGCTGGGATAAGCATACTTGACTAGGTAATGGACTTGCTGCGGATGTGTGTTGTTGTTTGGATACAAACTGATAACGTAACTGCATTCTACTGCCCTCGTGTGACTAAGTTTGTTTTTTTGTTTCATGCCGATCCTCAGCCGAGGATGATGTCAGTCGGGATCTTGAAGGCTTTGCCTGACCGGAGGCTGCGCGCGTCTTGGTTTAACTCGATGACCCTAGTGCGCTCTCAGGCTCAGCACGATACCTGGCGGTTAGCGGCCCAGATTCGGTGGCATGGCAAGCCGAGACAACTGGGGACACTGGGGACGCAGCCTTCATTCGCCGCCGCAGCCGTTGGGACAGCGGCCCTCCTCCGCCTGTTCTGCCAGAGGACTTCTCCTGGATCGTGCTTAGTCTGGGACCTCACCCTTGACCGTACTACCAAGGGTGACCCCTGCCCTTGAGGACTTCTCCTGGATCGTGCTTAGTCTGGGACCTCACCCTTGACCTTACCACCAAGGGTGACCCCTGCCCTTGAAGAATTCTCCTGGATCGTGCTTAGCCTGGGACCTCACCCTTGACCTTACCACCAAGGGTGACCCCTGCCCTTGAGGAATTCTCCTGGATCGTGCTTAGTCTGGGACGTCACCCTTGCCCTTACCACCAAGGGTGACCCCTGCCCTTGAGGAATTCTCCTGGATCGTACTTAGTCTGGGACCTCACCCTTGACCTTACCACCAAGGGTGACCCCTGCTAGGAGCTGAGCTCCTGACGACACTGCTCTCAGGTTCACTCAAACGCACTCGCCTTTCCGCCCCTGAAAGGTGATGATGTAGGAAATTGGAAAATTACAGGTGTATTCCTGCAGTAAAATAGGAACATTTGCTTTACAGATGATAGTCTAATCGTGATGTGAGCAGGAGGTATAATTGTAAATTGCTCGTGCCTAAGGTTTAACAACTTCACATGCAGTCCAATTTACCAAACACGTTTCAACGTATAAGAACATACAAAAGGAGAGGCTCTCCCCATTTTTCTGGCAATAATAGTGTTAAGTTCTTAAAAACACCAAATAGACACTTTTCGTAAAGTGTTAAGTTTGCAAAAACCACACATGTTGGTGGTAAAGACCGCAAACAACATGCTTTGATAATATATGCATTGTCCTTGAAACTAATTGGAGACAGCTTCCTTTTAGCCTCTATATATATAAACATACATATAAAGCACTCATATAATTGATGCATATCACTTTGGAGACTTCATCCCTCCAACGTTAGAAGCGGAAAGCCACCTAGGAGATGAAACACTTGACACGGCTCTCCCGAATGAACAGCTCTGGAAAGTAATTCCCATACATCCAGCTACATGAGTGCAAAGTAAATTATTGGTTAATCGTAGTCATACAAATGTACAATTTCACACGCCAAGAAGTTATATTGAAGCTATATACAGCAACGTGTACACTGTAATATGTGTGTTTATATCATGTGCATTATGTGTTGGGTCTGCCAAGTGGTTCCTTGTGAGCTACCGTTAATGCTCGCTGTTTGACATTTAAGGTCGGGAAACCTGTCAGAGGCACTCCTGTTGCACGTCATCACGTGGTGGTCACTGTAGCCACACAATACCTTGATGTGTATTCACAAACACGTACAAACATGTCTGCAGATTTGCATGCGATTGTATATATAATGTTCAGGCCAAACTCGCACATAAATAATCTCTAGGTGTTAGTCAGGTTTATTTAATCTGAAAGGAACCGTTCAGCTATGTAACTCTTTTAGCAGTTGTCCGGTGGGGAAGGGTAAATAAGTTACATCTCAGGGAGCCGGGAACAAATTAGTTACGAAAATTAACCTTGGCAGCATCTTTTTGGACTGTGGGAAGAAACTGTATTCCCTGAGGGAAACCGACGCAGACAAGGGAGGATATGCAAACTCCACACAGGATCTGGGAATCGCACCCATAACTCTCCACTCCACATAGACTTGCTGGGCTTCTTTGACGTTTTTCTGTAGTTCTGTAGTATCTCAAGGCTGCGCTACCTATTGCACCACCATGCCGCCCCCATATGTCTCTTCACGACCTCTCTCTTTTTTCTAAGCAAGGTTGCACATCGGGTTGCGTTTACGTGTGTTGTTGGCTCACCAGTGGCAAAATGACGGACCAATATTTGCGTAAGATTTTCTGGGATTTAAATAACCCCCCATTTCTTCCATTGTTCCCCAAGGACACCATTTGGGTCGACCATTAAGTTCCAGGAAGGGTTGGTGTCAATGCCATGGTTATATGAGAGATAGACTTTACTTCGGAAGGGAACATTGTACAACTTCGATTTTAGCTATCGTCAAAAAATGTTTACGACAAACATTTTTTTACGTGACCTTACCCAAAAATTGGAATCCATCGATAACATTGATTACGAAAGCCTTCGAATTAAAGTGCTATTTTTGCTGTTTACATGTCTCGTGGGAACTTATATGCGGAGTATTTGTCTTTTGATTGACAAGGTTGTTTGAACTAAGAGAGTTTTCTAAACTTGTATGGAGCCATATGTGGCTCACATGTAATTTTTATTGATACAGTAAAAGAGCATAGGACATAACTAATTCGCCGTATTAGCAATCACACTTACAAATAACAATATACATACCAGTAATGTTTGCAAATGAAAGTGCAGTTAAGCAAAGTGTTGTACCCTAATGAGGTAAATATATCCCACAAATGCAATTTAAAATGCAGGCAATTTACAAAGGCCACTTTTTTACGTGATTATTGTGAGTTTGAGAGGGAATCGTTTTACGTATTGCAATCACGAATTGTGAACATGTGGCAGTATTAAAGAGACGTCAATGTCAAATAGTT
This sequence comes from Mordacia mordax, assembly GCA_036362905.1. Lineage (NCBI taxonomy): Eukaryota > Metazoa > Chordata > Hyperoartia > Petromyzontiformes > Petromyzontidae > Mordacia > Mordacia mordax. The sequence continues at coordinate 17,274,906 of JAZEWT010000014.1, read as the reverse complement.
TGCTGCATCATAGCAGCTCTCTGGCCATTATCGTTGGCTATGTTTTGCAGCGAATACCAGCAGCGTACACGATGGTCATTCGGCATTTTCTCTGCTGCACCCCGAATGTGAACCGGCTCCGTGTTGAAGTGGGAACCTCACTTAGTGTCGATGTAGGGTTAACATCCCTCATTAAGCCGCCGCCCCCCCACATCTGAGCAGTACTTTAAACATCACACCAACACACGCAGGTACATTACAGATGAAAATGACTAATTCTCCCAGCTCAACCGTTCATTAGCCTGAAGCTGCTTCGAGCGTGGGAGGCGAAACGTCGGCACGGCTATCCCGAAAGAGCGGCGGGATTTACAACCGAGATATCAATTAATATCCACCTGAATAGAGATAATATTTGGCTCAGTCACCCATCTCAGTAGGAACACAACACACCCGTTTGCGTGTACCAGCTGAAAAGGACACTTTGCACTCATGTTAATAACTCATTGCCAAAGGAAACATCCGTGACATAGTCCACACTGTCACTGACAATGCAGGATGTTCTTTTAAACGTGCTGAGCGCAGCAAAATAGAGTAAACGTGCAGCTTTGTTTTGCAATTAAGGTTGGTTATTCATTTTCAGACGCTTTTCATGCTGTCTGATGGGGTTATTTGAAATTAGATCCCGTGTAGGATTGCGTATTTTCCTTGATCATTAACTCTGGTATTTCTATGTAGAACACTATCAAGCAAATGTGTTTCTGGGGTGGTGCGGTGGCGCGGTCGCCTCACAGCAACAACTCCACGGTTCGATTCCCGGCCCGGGTGCCTTGTCCGCGTGGGTTTTCGCTGGGTACTCCGGTTTCCTCCCACGGTCCAAAGACACACTACTGCCAAGCTTAATTGGCCTGCTGAGTAAATTGCCCCAGGTGTCTTGCGATGTACTGACGTCACATCCTTGTTAAAAAAAAAAACCTCCCGCCTTGCGCCCTCTGTCTGCCGGGATAGGTTGTGGCTCCCCCGTAACCCTGTACAGGATCAAGAGGGTACTGACGATGACGTGTGTCTGACGCAATCTGGGGAGCGGTAAAATACTGTGTTGGCCTTCATATGTGCTCGATAACAAGACTTGACCTCGACATCTATTCGTCTCTCAATTAGTTTTTATTTAAGCTTACGAGATACGTTGAGCTACGTAGCTGTTTGAACAGTTGTCCATCGGAAATGGGTAAGTAAGTTACAACTTCTCAACTACAATACCAATCATTGCGTTCATTTGAGCAGAATGTTTTTTTCAGTTTATTGCACCATTGATTTGTTATTGTTTTTTAGGACCAGCAAGACCAGTGTTTTGTTGCAAGCTATAGTCACATATAGGGCGGCACGGTGGGGCTGTGGGTAGCGCTGTTGCCTCACAGCAAGAAGGTCCCGGGTTCGAGTCTCGGCTCGGGTACCTTTCTGTGTGGAGTTTGCGAGGAGTTCTCTCCCCGTGTCCGCGTGGGTTTTCGCCGGGCACTCCGGTTTCCTCCCACAGTCCATAAAAAGAAACATGCTGCTGCATAGGTTAATTGGCTTGCAGACTAAAATTCCCCTCAGTACCCGATGATGGATTGGCGTCCAATCGTGGGTGTATCCATGCCTTGTGCCCTGTGTCTGCCGGGATAGGCTCCGGCTCTCAGCGACCCTGTACAGGACAAAGCGGTTTCTGACAATGAGATGAGATGAGATGGTCACATACCAACGGGCTGTTTCACTTTCATTCCAAACTTAATGCTCATCTCAACGCCTTTAAACAATCATTCTCACAAAAATGCGCCCGCACTTTCTTTTTACGTTTGCAATATATCTTTTACGACATCAACGCACATCATTTTGCATTATCGTTGCCTTTCGTATCGTGCGAATTCACAAACATGAAAGGCCATTATGTGCTTCGAATTTAACCCACTGTAGACCCATGTAATGCATTTTGTCCTCTTAACTTTTTGCTAAGATCTGCTGAGGTCGAAAGAGATGGAAGAGTTGGGGCGTGTTTGGCAGCATTGCCATGAATAACAATGAGTGAGTTTGTACATTTTGTACTCGTACCATTCTAATTGCACAAGACTTGTCACGAAGGCACTATGTTTCACAGATGGATATAGTCTGCCAAGCGATGTTGCTACGTATGTCCGAATTGAGCAATGTGTCGGTAGTTGTTTCAAATCTGAATAACTTTGCCTATTGTGCGGACACACACAGGGCCATTATCTTCATCTTTAACGTCCACGGTGATACAAACGGCACAGAATATGCCAGGCTAACTCACCCATAGTGATAACCAGGGTGGCCTGTCAGGGTCCAACCAAGTCATTCCGCAAAATTAATCATAACATTTGCACTTCTGGAGCAATTTTCACCCAAGGATAACAAAGCGTTGCACATAGCTGGGGAGAGACTGGCTTACCAACAACAACAACAACAACAACGTCAGAGTAGATCAATAACATTTAAATAATGGCTATATGTCAATGAAGGACGTAGAATAACAGATAAAATAATTGTTAAACAAATAAAGGTAGGAATTTGTGTTCTTTAGCAAGCGCAGGTCGACAGAAAGCCATCATCCAAGCACAACAACAGTGAGCAGCATCAACAGTTGTATGATGTAAGTTTTCACAGCTCATTGTATGACAGATAGACGTTTATTACTACAGCGTCAGGTACTCCGTGAGCTTGCAAGCTCTAGTTGTGGGATCCCTGCCATACAACACTGACTCCTATCTAACTCTGAGCGGCAACCGCGCTACCAATGGGGTTGCATCACCACCCCAAGATGCCACAGACCGATCGATACCGGTGCCAGGAGGAGTGAGCGGTCGCTAATTTGTTCCTTTCACAGTTTTATGATCTCAGTTCACTTTTCATCCGTACCGTTCGTTTCAACAGTGCAGGAAACAATTTCATGCAGTAAATACGGCTGGCTCTGAAATTGGCTGGTTTTGGCTCAGCTGGAGAAGAGAGGCGACTGCTTTATTTAGGATCCATAATAGCGTCCTATTTATTCCTGGACACGACCTTGCTGCGGAGCTCTGACAAGTAGGCCCACTTCTTGAAATTTAGTTGCTTTTCACCTTTAAGTTCTCGACAGCGCTGCCACGATCTGTTAATACTGAATTGTTCGATTTTTTTGTCCTTTAGAGTATTGCCACCTCTGTATCGGTGAGACGTGTTGAATTAAAATTCAAGGTCCACTTCCCCTTATCCTGCTTATGAAACACAACAATATCATTGCATAACGTATTTTTATTACACTGTATAAATTAGGAAGAGGATGCTTCCAAATAATATATCATACCGTGTCTTCATGATTGCTTGTCAAAGCTGTTTCTTGGGGATAGCCGTGTCGAGCACTCCTCTCGCCTTCGCGAAATTTCGACTCCCACGTTGCAAAGGAGAGAGGAGGAGCGTTCGACACGGCTATCCCGAAGGAACGGCTTTGGCGATCAATCAAAGTGCATCGAGCCGTGAAAACCTAATCAGTCGAGAATGTCTTTAGGTATGAAACGAATGTGCACAATTATAAATGTATGCACATCTTTAAACTATATTTTGTTCGTTGCAAACTAGTAATATCTAGTCAATGGTAGATTGACACATTGACATATTACTTCATTGAAGAAATACTGAAACATTTATTTTACAGCCGTAACATTTCGCTCTGGATTTCTGCACGCAAAGGGCATCTGTTTTTGGTGGACCTTGGGCCTTCTCTTTCACTCGATCCGAAAGCAGAAGGGTGACGCAAGGATCGCAGCGCTTTGCGCATACTCTGATGCTTCCCCAATATGCTTCCCGCAGTGCACCCATTTCGCGGCTGCATAGACGGAGTCGTGCCTTTTGCCCGAGGTCTCAATAAAGTCCTGAGAATCGAGCTTCATGCAGGTTGAGCGGCATGACCGCTCACAAAAAAAACTACGCCGCAGCATCGCCCACAGCCACTGAACACTCTACGGCTTAGGCAGAGGCAATATCGCATTCTCAGTAAGGTTTGGAGTTAAAATATGTAGTGAAAGCAAGTGTAGATTACTCTGTAACCTGGAGCCCATAACTACCTTGCATTGAGGGTTGCTAAGGAACATTAGCTCTTGTCCTCGTGATCCGCTTCAGCTATGACCACAACGCTAGGAGTATTGAGAATGAGATTAGTAAAGCATGCACATTTCTGCAGCGTGCATACTCTACTGTCTGCAGTAAGGGAGGAGTGAATTTGTCACCAGTGAGAAGTGTAAGGAACAGAACTGCTGCGAGCAACAAACGGTAGTGTGAGATGAATTCATGCCATAACTTGAATTGATCTACTCTGATGTTGTTGCTGATGTGCCGTTCTCTCCACAGCTCTGTGCAGTACTTTGTGACCCTCGAGGGAATTCATTGATCTTATTCATCATAAATATTATTATGATGAGTATCAAACTCCACCGCACGAGGAAATCCGCTTACAGCCCCTACCTGTCCACCCTCCCTGCACACGTGGACAAAATGTATCCCCCTATTGGTCCTAAAGACACGAAGCTTGAGGTCCATTGTACTGTAATTAAATATTGCCGAATCATACTTAATCTCATCTCATAATACTTGTGAAAGATAAATCGACTCCTGAGCCTCTCCTCCTAAGGAATAGCGTCGGAGACGCCCAATGAGAGGCAGCGATAAGTTAACGTTGGCGGCACGTGTCCCAGTGGTTAGCGCTGTCGCCTCACAGCAAGAGGGTCCCGGGTTTGAATCGCGGCTCGGGTGCCTTTCTGTGTGGAGTTTGCATGTTCTCTCTCCGTGTCCGCGTGGGTTTTCGCCGGGCACTCTGGTTTCCTCCCACAGTCCCCAAAAAACATGCTGATGCATAGGTTAATTGGCTTGCAGACTAAATTGTCCCGCAGTGCCCGGCGATGGACTGGCGTCCCATCGTCGGTATATCCTTGCCTTGCGCCCTGTGTCTGCCGGGATAGGCTCCGGCTTCACCGTGACCCTGTATAGGACTAAGCGGTTTCAGATAATGAGATGAGATGAGACTAAATTGTACGGTGCCCGGTGATGGACTAGCGTCCCATCGTGAGTATATCCCTGCCTTGCGCCCTGTACAGGACTAAGCGGTTTCGGACAATGAGATGAGATAAGTGAACGTATTCCTGCGAGAGAGGATTTGCGCTGCAGTTATTTTTTTCTTCTAGTACATTGGAAATTATCCGTGCAGGCTACTCTTTAGGGGTTGAGATATTTTCTCCTAATCGCCTTCCCATATTTTTTCCAACAACTGGAGTTGTCTGTTACTCAAGTCATGCGCATCGGGCGCACTATTTTAAGCACTCTGGGAGCATACTTGAGATTGCTATTGTAGGCTATGTGCCAAGCTGTTTATACTAGAATCCTGTTGGGAGGGGGGGGGTTTAGCTAAAAGTGTTATAAAATACTCTAAATAGTAGATTTTTCTTATTATAATACAATACGAAGGACTATGTCACTGTGTTGATTTGCATATTCGTATAGAGTGGGTCAGATATAACTGACATTGCGTTTGGTATTTATGGCTCACCTTATATAAACACATGCCCTAATGTCATGCGAATAAATAAACACATTGATTGTACCTTGATATACACGTTTATCTCAGCAATAAGTACATTTGCATATCCCAAATAATGTATATATACCAGTATTAAAATCAATGTTTGCCTCGAGTTTGCTGGCTGACTGCTAGGTGGGCTCCTCTCCACCGAACAGACACTTGATCGTTAGTGGCTGCGGGCCGTTACCTCCGATAGCAGCTGGGTAACTGGCTACACAGGATTTTCCTATATATGTAAAACGTAGAAAAAACCCCATCAAATTGAAACGACGGAAGAATGCCACAAGACACATTTGATTGCGGCACCGAAGACGCAGGCATAACGAAAGCGGTGGATTGTCACCGTTATTTAAAAATGTGCTAACTATTCTGTTCCCATTAATGAGGTTTTCTTAGTAGAACATGATGTGAATACTCGAGAATATATAAACACCTCACAAAACATATTACCACGGCATTTTATTGTACAAAAAATTAGATTAGTTTTAGTATGATGAACATACCAGCTGTCTCTTACTTTCCATTGCGGATCAACGGGTTCTCTATTTGTATTCTTAAATATGTTTCACCATAAAGTACGGCACTGAAAACAAACATTTCATCCTTTGGAGACCATGGCACAAAAACTCTCCCGTGAGTTCACTTGTGGACAACGCTCTGGTTGCTTTAGACAGCTCAAGAAATGCACAGGGCGGTCCAGATTCGTTGTGGCCCCCATTTAATTCAAAGTATTTAAATATATATTGTTTATATGCCGTTCATATGTTGTTGTTTTGACATGCCGTTATCTCCACAGCTCTGTGCAGCGCTTTGTGACCCTCGTGTGCAAAGCTCTAGAAGTGCAATTAGTATTATAAGTTACACAAGAGCCCTCACATTAATTTCATGCGTAAAAGAATGACCAAACTAATATTTTGAGTCATGTACTTAAACGATCATTCCACTAAATGCTGAGGTTGACGGAACAACTCACTTACATCTGCATTTAAATGCCCATTCATTTCTGCTAGGGGCGGCGCGGTGGCCCAGTGGTTAGCGCTGACGCCTCACAGCAAGAAGGTCCCGGGTTCGAATCTCTCGGCTCGGGTGCCTTTCTGTGTGGAGT
>JAZEWT010000014.1:17235802-17267149 GCA_036362905.1 Mordacia mordax | reverse complement strand
CCCCCCGTATGCTCACCGCCTTCCACCCCAACTACTCACGACTGCAGAGACACCCTGTCTCCGCCTTGTATGCTTGTCAATGAACGACATTAGGTTCGATGGGCCCGGATTTGTTCGAGTTTTGCGTGGCCAGTATGCTCTATTGAAATCCCCCTTGAATGTGTTGTCATTACCCTAACCCGATACTAAACTCACCACTCTTATTCACCCTAGTTTCTGAAGAGTTGCTTTTCCATAAAATACGAAAGCTAAATCACAGCTTCCATTGAGAGTACTATTTTAACATTTGCCGTATGACCGCTAGTGATACAACTATTGACGCTGTCTAGCTATAATTACATTACAATGTTGCTTATTATGTATTTTTATATTTTTTATTCTTATTTTAATATGTTTTGGGGTGGGTGGGCTCAAAATCGGAAGCTCCAGCCTGGAATTCCCAGAACCCCCGATGTTCATCCTCCTCTGAGTGCGCATTCTCACGGATCTCATCTCCCAAGGACTTTAAATATATATGATTGTACTTCGGGGCGGCGCGGTGGCCCAGTGGTTAGCGCTGACGCCTCACAGCAAGAAGGTCCCGGGTTCGAATCTCTCGGCTCCGGTGCCTTTCTGTGTGGAGTTTGCATGCTCTCCCCGTGTCCGCGTGGGTTTTCGCCGGGCGCTACGGTTTCCTCCCACAGTCCAAAAGCATGCTCCTGGATAGGTTGATTGGCTCGCAGACTAAAATTGTCCCGCAATGCCCGGCGATGAACCGGCGTCCCATCGTGGGTGTATTCCTGCCTTACGCCCTGTGTTTCCGGGATAGGCTTCGGCTCACCGTGACCCTATATAGGATTAAGCGGTTTCAGATAATGAGATGAGATGATTGTACTTCTTGCTGTCATTCAGACACAAGAGTGCGGCAGACTTGGATGCCAGTACACCACAGGGTAGCGGGGGCAATTTAGTCAGCAGGCATATTAACCTGGGCAACATATATTTGGACTGTGGGAGAAAAGCGGAGTACCCGGCAAAGCCCACGGACGCAGAGCGTGAATGACCCCCAACCTTGCGTGGAGATTAGCCATTCTCACACCCCCTGCTGGACACAAACTGTATCGTTCCATTGTCCTGCAATTAGGGTAGAGCTTGTGGGTCTGCAGGCAACCACATTTCTCGTGTGTGATGTTATGAATAGCCATTGGAATACAATGCTGCCCATATGTAATTTTACTCTTCCAGGGTAGGCAGGCGTTGCTCACCATGGGCTTCGTGCTTGCCAAAGATGCCAGGAAGCATGATCTGACACGACACCACTCGAGCCGTTCTCAGCCACCGCCACCACATTTTGTTCTAAAGCCAGCCAGCAGGTGGCAATATTGGACAGGTTTCCATTTATACTTGCGCTTATGTAAGGCGCTTGTATAAGCTCTGGAATGTAGCAGACAGGCCACTGATGAATAATAAATGAAAGGGCATGAAATCATGTAGCAGTCTGAGCACTTCTCAAACAGTTTTGCCTTTATAAACACGGTAAACTGTACTGATGGATTATCCGTCTGCCATTCGCACGTTTAACCTTGGCACTCGTGAACTGTTTGTAACCTCTGTTGTTTGAAACTCTTCATAGGTGTCTAAAATAACCATTTCTGAAATACCACTGCTGCGTGCTTCACTTCTCACCGTATCTTTTTCTCAAATTGCTTCCCTCCCACCCAGAAAGGTAGAAGTCAATGGATTCTCTGACTCGCACTGTATGCCCATGAAATGTAAGTGCAGTCAATATTCGATTTTACGTGTTTTTGACCTAACCACGCTCTGGTTATTTAGATTTCCTTCATGCAATTCAGTGTATAATGCACACTAACTGTAGAGTGCTCTTTAGAGTTACATAAATACATGCAATGTGAATGCGACTAGTCTGAGTTCACAGCCTGTTTTCACTGTTTTTGCCACTTGCATTATTGTGTTCATCGTCCAAAAGGCATTTGCTCAGTACGAGACATTTTAAAAGCATCCTATCAATTGTTAGATCGGACATGCTTTTTATGGGAAATATGCATTGCTAGACAATGTAGTTTTGTTCAGCCCTGAGTGGCCCTTCAGAGAGATGAGTCAGAGTCTGCGTATTGATATAAACGGCTGGAAGAGTTTTAACTCAGGGTAATGTAATCTCATCGCTTTGTGTTTTGGGCACGAGACTGACGGGACTATTCTTCTGGGCCTTCAATTAATTGATTAGTGCAGGAATTACAGGGCCTGAATATCGAACCACAAAGCTCTCTGTCTGAAGTTATGGTTTTAAATTGTTTAATGGATCATGTAGGTAATATGACTTGGAGGGTGTTCATGGGAGAAATATAAGATAAGCCTCCCCGTGTGACATTTAAAAATGATAATTGCCATTTATGGACCTTGGTCCTATCCATAACCCTGTCCCCTATGTATTGATTACTTTTCTATTTCTGTCGCTATTCTTGTTTTGCAGAGGCATGTGCAATAAATTGAAATATCATTTTTCAGGCCCAATCGTTGCATCTGTATTATTATGAGAACATCTAATCTTTTGGATGAGATATAAATTGCATTTTGGCAATGTAGCATGTGCACCGTATATAATGGATGTGATATACAGTGCATTAAACTCACAAAACATAGAGACCCGTCCCATTAGTTGTCTGCATCTTGGATTTTCCCCTAAAGCTTAATGGATTTCAAAGTAGATAACACATTCATTTTTGTGTTATATTGTTATGTAAAGGAAAACAGCAGGATGACACTAATGATATGTGTGTGTTTATTTTATATAGCAATCGATTTCAGTAACAGTTTTTTTGGCTGAAGAATTTCTAAGTGATCCTATTTAACAAGCACTGGTGCAGAAAGGTATTATTGGTGTTTTTCACATTTTTTTCACGAAAAAAACACTGGTTTGAAATAAATCACGACTTAATGATGAGCAGATAGATATATGTTTATCATTATAGCAGAAAAGTACCCCGTGAGCTTGCAAGCTGTAGATGTGCGATTCTTACGTCACTGTGGTTCCACGCGCAACCGACCCCCAGCGTTTAGACCCGATCAGGTCGCCGCCCAACATGCACCTGCATCACACTTGTAGCACACACCAGACTCCCCCCCTCCCCCCCCCGGAGCGGTTTTTTGTTTGTTTAGAGAAGGACCCAGGTCCCAAGGTTTTTCCAGGTAAGACAGGGGGGAAATCGAGTGATAAAGGAGAGGGGGGGGGGCGTAGTTAAGGTGGGCTCTAAGGCCACAGAGCCACACCGGACAAGGTCGAAAAGCCCCATCTAGTTATGCCTGTGCTGGGGTTCTAGAATTAGCACTTTAATTAGCCGGCGATGGACTGGCGTCCCATCGTCGATATATCCTTGCCTTGCACCCTGTGTCTGCCGGGATAGGCTCCGGCTTCACCGTGACCCTGTATAGGACTAAGCGGTTTCAGACAATGAGATGAGATGAGAACTGAAGGGAATGCTAGGATAACTAACGGCTCATCTACTCTGGAGATAGAGGAGAGGTGGTGAAGGGAGCCCACGGGAAACTGGGCTCGTGGTGCGCTGCGGACAAAGAGTCTTCTTTGCTGGTGAGAATGAGAGATGGAGCGAGACCAGGGTCGAGACGAGACGGCGGTAGCGTGGCACAAGCAGAGAACGGTGCGCCAAGTGGTGAGGTCTAACACCGGACACTAATTGAGTAATTAAAGAGGATCGAGTCCCTGGAAGGCGGTGTGGCGTCTGGTATTGCGCGAGTCTGTGCGATGGATTAGCACGACTGTGAGCGTTGTGTGTGATTGACCGAGTAGGCAGACGCAAGGCTGGTCAGAGTGCGGTGCGGGTGGTGGTTGTGGTGGTTGTGGTGTCCCGAGTCCTCGTGTGAGCAGTTCTGGGGCACCACGATAAGTGTGCTGAGCGCCTGTGAATATTGGAGTGAGTGCCAAAGGTGTCTTGCGCGCACGTGGGAAGCGGCCGAGTGCCGCACCTGCACCCGGGACCATGGCGCTGAGTGTGCGTGAGGGCTTGAATGAGCCCTGTTAGTCATCAAGGCTCTGTGAGTACTCTCGGGAGGCAAGTGCGTGTGGAGATAAATCCCGGGAGGAATGGAGTTCACGCTGGACGGGTCGATGCGTCTGGGCCAGCGGAGCAGAGTGGAGCGAGACCACAGGCCGTCTGTGCACCGCGACACAGCAAGCGTCCGAGCTGACCAACGTAATAACGCATAAACCAAAGGGTAGATGAATTTTACTCAAAGCAACAAAATGTGCAGAAATGAAAATCTAACCGTACACATTAAAGTAAACCGTAACACTCAAGATTGCACAATGAAGAGAACTTAACAACACCAACTTGTAGAAAGAGGAAACACCAGCTCATCTCATCTCATCATCTCATTATCTGAAACCGCTTAATCCTATATAGGGTCACGGTGAGCCGGAGNNAACTCCACACAGAAAGGCACCCGAGCCGAGAGATTCGAACCCGGGACCTTCTTGCTGTGAGGCGTCAGCGCTAACCACTGGGCCACCGCGCCGCCCAGGAAACACCAGCTGTAACCATGAAATAAACAGCAGCACTCAAGATTGCACAGCACAATGAACAGCATAGATCCCTGATGCCGTTTAAAGTCATAGCGCAGGCAGTATATATTGCAGCAGCTCTAAACAGTGGTCCAATGGACAGTACAACACAGTGCGTACAATTGCTTTCCACTGTCAATCAACCATGGTCAATCCACTGCTGTATAAAAAGCCCTCCCCCCAAGCTGCTGCCATCTCTCACGACCCAGCGATGTAACAGTCGACCCAGCACGTGTACATCAGTTGTACTCGTAGTTTCTGTGTCCTTGGTGGTGGTTCTCTGGATAAATTCCATTTCTTTCGCTCAAACCATATTGTCATTTCTGATCATCTGCCATCATCTCCTCGAGCCATAACTCGACCCGCCCGAGCCCATTTACGTTTCTTAAGACCTTTGCTCGATGTTTATATCTCTGCGTGTTTTCCCAAATCCTCGTACTGATTTTCTCTTTCTGGCTCTCAATGTTATTCCAAAGATGCATCGTCTCCGTAAGTATTGTGATGGAGAGAAATTACCTTCAGCAGTATATTTTTCCTTAATGACCTTGTGTCATAGCAAGCAGTGCGCACACATTACAATATTTACTCGTAAGGCACGTTGTTATGTTGCTTTATATTTTCAAGTTCGTCTTTTGAAATATACTCCAACCTGCTTCATTTTTATTGTTCAATGGCTCTCCTGGGTGCACATATTCTGTAGCGTTTTCCAGTTGAATCCCTTCAACAGATATCTCCAGTTGCTTAAAGCTTAAAGTTGCTGATTTGCCGTTCTGTGCCGTTGTTGTTGACGTGCCGTTCTCTCCGCGGCTCTGTGCAGCGCTTTGTGACCCTCGGGTGAAAAGCGCTCTATAAATGCAATTATTATTATTAAAGTGCTCTGCATGTCCACGGTTTGCTCCTATGTATCCTGAACCACACTTTTAATCTTTTCTCATTAAGTTCTTCCAACTAGTAGACTTATTTCAATAGGACGCATTAATTCCATTGCTATCTAAAACTGAGATGACCTGTTCGCCTTTTCTCCGTCAGTTCTGGCGTTTGTTGCGCATCCAGAGCTTGCAAGCTCACTGGGTACTTTCTGCTGCAACGATGAACATCTTTCGATCTTATAGTTGTGCCTCTTCCTACAACGCACTTTTTGGAAATGCACTATTACGTGATATCAACTGAAAATAACTTTGGCGAAAGTGTCCAACCTCTGGCTCCCATTTTAATATGTACGCACGTTCGTACTTTTTTGCGTTGTCTTCTAAATGTCTGTTCTGTTTATAAGTAGTCTAAATTATCCCTTAACAATTTTTATTTTGTTACGCCTCGATTTATGAACACTTTGATGGCAAGAACCGAATGCTTTTCCATTGGCTTCAAAAGTTGGACGTAATGGTAGGCAGATTTGCTACTCTAGTCTTGCGTATTCCAATATAATCAAGCGTTTAGTGCCACGGCGAGGTCTGCTCGCTACGACAGGGTCGCAGGAGGAAGCTCGTGGCGTTTTGCTGTTCCTCCTGCGATGAAGAAACACAGATTCCAGTGGTTAATTCAATGTCCGTCGTTTGTATTGCGTGACCACAGTCTTTCATTTTCCGTTTACGGAGATGTACGCATCAGGAAGATTTGCTTGTATGACTGCATCCATCATTGTAGCTGCATGTTTAATACAAAATGAAACGTAGCTTATTCTGAAATTCAACTGCATAAGACACTTAATGTATGCCATATACTGTACGTGTGTTTTATAACCATTTTGCTTATGTGTAAATCAGTAACGGAATTTGTCATGATAAAAATATAAAAAGTTACAATATATTTTACAGTACATTGTATTGATTATTCCAATATAAATTCATCCTTTTGTGTGTAAAGAATTATTCTCACTGCCATACTGTTGTATCTCATATAGCACGTTGCTTACTTATTATGGTTATGGGTGTCTTTCTTTACAATACCCCAAACATTTATAAAAAAAACAGGCCGCTTGTGATTCATTAAAATTCAAGAGATCATATTTGTTTTTGGATGATGTTATCCGCTCTCTTAAACTAGCACCACTATACACTGTAATAAAGTAACATGAAGCGAGCAGTATATCAACTGACATATTCATTTAAAATGTTCATAGATCCTGAACAATGTGAACATGAATGCAATTCATGACCAAATCCACATTTATGTATCATCGTCAGTCATGGTTCATCTATTGAAGGCAGATAACCACCTCCCACGATTCTACGACGTAAAAATCCACCTTGCACCTGCACCCAAACGAATTACCTGGTCTTTATTGTAAACCAAAGCTCAACCAACTTCAAACATTATCATAATTCGAGTAATATAATTATATAATTGGCATTTTATTCACCACATGAATTACAAATGTAAGGAGGACATTGCATTATACATTAATAATGGAACTTTCAGAGGAGTGGCTGTGACTTATGGATTGAGGAGTAACAGCAATTGTCTGGCACCATACATACATTCTTACCCTCGTTGAAATACCTCACCATACTGGAAACGTTAAGTGTGATATTTACTTTGCAGAAACTCTTTTTACCGGGTCCAAAGCATCATAACCTCAACGCCATGAGGTTGCCTCCATTGCCACTTGTGATCAGCAACGTAATTTAATTTGTATTTCAGGAGCGGTTTCCAGTGATGTGAGAGAGACCCCGAGTGACTCACAGATGGAGGAGTGATGGTCTTCAACTACCCATGAGAGAAGGAAGACGGGGAGGCCTTTATGACTTTCGCAAGTGATGAGAGTAATCGGGTACTCATGCCTGCATTTTCTCCCAGTTTCTTTGCGGGCTTTGCATCTCTGAAGGTATAAATATATAAATATAATGATACAAATGTCCAGCTCATTTTTAGTCCAATTCTGGATGGAGGCCAACTGCCAACGCTGTGTTGGTCATAGGTTATGTTTGATCACACTTCACCGGGCAGGTCAGTGTGGATTGGTGAGGGTGGCTCCCAGGAACAGTGTTCTGGTGTTAGGCATGACCAGGAATCAAGCTCAGGTCTCCTGGTTGATAGTGTACGTGCATTAACCAGTGTTCCACCGCTGTGCCCCGTAAAACATTAGGAAGCGGTAATTACTCAACGTCTAACATTCACTCACTTGGGGGGACTTTGACGACAGGGTGTCTATGCAGTGGTAAGATCTGCACGTGGCAGAAAGGCCTGCCCGTGGTAGTTTGACCCCTGCCTCAGGGTGTCTTTCTGTTTGGCGTTTGTGTGTTCTTCCCGTGTTCTGTGTGGCTTTCCTCCCACAATTTATAAGCACTCATGAAATAATAGGATGATAACATAATGGTCATTCATGACCAGTGTGGAATTTCTGCACATTATACATTGTATTAAACGTACCGTCTGTGTCGTGGCCCAGAGTGGCTGAAGGGATTGTAGAGGGCATGTCACAACATTTTCCTCCACCCCCTTGAATTTGTACAACTCAATGTGCATTATGACCAGAACAGTGAAACTGACACCAATACCTTTGCTGATTTGGTGAAAATCCTGCTATCAAATATCCGCACAGGCATGCAAATTGCACAGGACCTTACCCGTTGTCTTGCTAATGACAACCTACCGCTCTGAAATGCTGGACATTGGAAGAGATTCACCAAGTGTTTGAAGAACTAGGTAGGCTTTCATGAGATGCAGGCTAGTGGGTGAGTCAGAGGCGGAATTGGAATAGGTTAATGTGATTCCGATGTGCGAGCAAGACAATGGAACCCTTTCAAATGGACCCTGACCTTCGGTTATTGTTCCTGGAATCAAGCAACGCTATAGAAGAGACTTAACACACACATAGTACCTGCATATAAAAAGGAGTCACACACGACACACACACACAGCGCTTGAAGAGGCCTCTAATGTGCGAGGCGAAACGTCGCAATGGAGGGAGAGGGAGCGATCGACGCGGCTGTCCTAAGAGAGCAGCTTTTTCGAAGCAGTCATCATGCATCGAGCCGTGAAAACCTACATCATTACGTTCATGTCTTCTTTCCATCTTGTGAATCTCTGTTGTTTCACGGATTAATCTTTTTTCCATCTTGTGAATCTCTATTACGTCACAAACTAATCTTGAGCCCGTGTGGCGGATGGCTGCCAGCACACGCATCTTGTCAAAATCGATTGTGTGTTCTTTGTCTACAGCGTGGGCCACCGTTGCCCATTAATCGATACGCAGCAAACGCACTGCTGCTTCGTGTTCTCTCTTCCTTGTGGCTAGTCTTCTTCCTGTTTGCCCAATGTACACTTCGTCACAATACACATTAGATTGCAAGTCAGGGGTGGAACAAAATGAAATTAATTGGAATTCTAATATGCGAGTAAGATAATGAAACCCTTTCAAATGGACCCCCCCTCCCTACCTCCATTGCCCCCAGAAGGGAGTGACGTGGTAGAAGGGAGTGACTTGACATATAAATAGCAGTCACACACGTGACTCAACAACAGAACGCCTGAAGATGCCTCCAAACGTGGGAGGCAAAAGGTCGCGAAGGAGAGAGGAGGAGCGATCGACGCGGCTATCCCAAAAGAGCAGCTTCAAAAAGCAATTATCATGCATTATTGAGCAATGAAAACTTGCAGGTGTTAAGATCTTAACGCCTGCATAATCGCCAGATACGGTAAAACCTGTTGTAATCTTATATATGTCTCATCTCATCTCATTATCTGAAACCGCTTAGTCCTATACAGGGTCACGGTGAGCCAGAGCCTATCCCGGCAGACACAGGGCGCAAGGCAGGGATACACCCACGATGGGACGCCAGTCTATCACTGGGCACTGCGGGCAATTTAGCCTGCGAGCCAATTAACCTATGCAGCAGCATGCTTTTGGACTGTGGGAGGAAACCGGAGTGCCCGGCGAAAACCCACGCGGACACGGGGAGAGCATGCAAACGCCACACAGAAAGGCACCCGAGCCGAGAGATTCGAACCCGGGACCTTCTTGCTGTGAGGCGACAGCGCTAACCACTGGGCCACCGTGCCGCCCTCTTATATATGTATACTGGCAAAAACGTACCCATAATGAAAACCTACATCAGTACCTGTCTAATAAATTAATACTACCTGTTGCTCAACATTCCCCATTGAAGACTGCTGGAACCATACACCGCAATCAGTATACCAACAGGCCAGAGTGAACGTCTCCATAAATAGGTGAATTAAAGACAATGCACAGAAGCGTGACTGACCAAACAACCCAACGTATGGACCATATCATAAAGCACTGTGGTCAGCACCCTGTAATGGAGGAGAAAAAGTACAACTACACCAGCTCTCCCTGGAAGCCCCCTCCTCGGCTCGAGCTAGACCTCGACATTGTTATTTAACTCCCGAACACATTGCTACCATGTGCAAGCAAAGGATTGGCACGCCATTGTTTCAAAAAAAGACTTCACCCCAAAGTGTAGAAAAGCATACATGTACAATGTGTTCGCTCGTATACGTAAATATTTTTGTCAAAGTCAGGCCTTGTTTCACACGCTCCCGTGTAACATAATCCAATGTTGGTGGCTTGTCCATGAGCGAAGTTGCCCCGGTGGATGCTTGTTCCATTATGCAGTGCAACAATACTTTAAAAAGAAAAATCTGTTTAATGTTGACGGTCTCTTCGAAAAGCCGCTCTCTCGGGACAGCCGCGTCGATCGCTCCCCCCCTCTCTCCGTCGCGACGTTTCGGCGCATACGTTGGAGGATTTTCCAAGCGACCGTCATGCATCGAGCCGTGAAAACCAGCACCATGACGCTGTTTCATTTTGATCGAACTATTTTCAATATTTTATTATGAAACCCTAAAAATATAGCTTCATTGCGATTTACAACATGAAACACAACATGACAACATTTCATGTGATTCCAAATAACTAGCTTGGCAGGATTCTGTCATGCAAGCGTGGTTATACAACACACTGTACCTGAACAGATCTTTGTTAATCCACTACTGGATGAAAATGAGGACTTTCTCACGCCAAATTAGTCGTGGGGATTTTATTTGACCATATTTCATAATGCTGATAAGTATGCTATCTATAATACAATTTACATTTATATAGTGTCTAAATGCAGCAGCATCTCTTCGACACTTCACAAGTCGGGGTTGGGAAGGTATACATACATTAATGTATATTTAGCCATATCCCTATGTAAACAAATTCGTTTTTAACCTTCACTTAAACAAATACAGTGTCCCGACTGCTTGACGTTCAAAAGGAAGAGAATTCCAGACATCTTGAGCTGAAATAACATCAGAACGATCTCCCATGGACTGAAGGTTGAATGTAAACAAACGAGCATTTTAAGGGGTTTTGGAGACTAATTTGACCCCTTCTTTATGAGATATTTAATTCCCTGTTGTGAAAAATATTTGAAAAAAATTATCTTATAGTCGCAACATTGGAAGCACCGACTGTACATATGCAGCACAGTGGTTTGAACCTCATTATGAAAAATAATAAAATACACTGAGCGAGAATTGCAGAAATCCCGTACACAATGAATCTCATCACCACGTATTTAATACATGTCCACAGTGGTTCTATAATATTACGTTTCCTTTTAATATAAAGTATATCTTTATCGCACATTTTTATTGTAAGTGAATGTCGTATAAGACTCTAGAATAGACAGCGACACCATAAAAAAAACATGCCGTTTATTTAAATCCACTGTATATTTCCGTAGTACATTATACAGTCGGTGCAGTGTGCATGTCTCGTCCCGGTGACAGCAAAAATAGTGCTTACCTATTTAGACATTCTTTGTACTCGTAAAAAATCACAGGTATCCAATAAAAATGTCAATGGCATCAGCATTGTTAGTTGCCAAGATTAATTTCATAGAGATATAAGTTATGGCCGCTTTAGATTATTTTGTCTGGTACTTATTTATTTGTTTATTATTATCTTTATATATTTTTTCTATTTTAGACCCTTTTTTTCCCTCCGCTACGAGTTACAGTGGTTGCAGCTGCAGACCTCTTATCTGTGGCATGAATCGCGTTGGTCTGGCCTTGCCTGGAGCGTGTAATCTGACCGCACAGCCTTGACTTTGACCTTTGCTGCTGACCTCTGCCAAGCTTCACACAGCGTGACAGATTGAGGGATGGAATTTAAAACTGTCAGTAATACAAACCACATTTCTGCTTCACAGAAACCCCTGGGGGGTAAAAGCCTCGCCTTGTGTGTTTCCATCTACAACATCTTTTTTTTTCTATCTGCAAAAAAAATGGAAAATTGCTGTGCCTCTTAGGTGGAATTGCTACTCTATGAATTGACAAGAATTCATGCGTGCATGTCTGTATAGCAGGCAATGTAAAAGAATAGTTTTTTTTTTATATCCATGTATTGTTGGATCAGGCGTTTGGCGTGCTGTGTTAAGATATAAGCGGTGTCGGTGAAAACAGCGAACCGATTTTAATGACTGCGTTTTATGGTTGCTTTGTCAGCATATCTCAATATCAAAAAATGGCTAGGATCTTATACACCGCTCATGTTGCATATACCTTACAATGTTCCAAGATCAGGCCCATATGTATGCACTGTATCATCACAGTTCAAATAGTATTTATATTAAAATTACAGTTCTTAAAAAGGTGAACACAGCGGTGTTTGTTGTACACAGATATCCCATTCGTATGTTTAACCTTATCGTGGTGTACAGAGTGAGTATTAATGTCCCTAGTTGTTATATTGACCAATTAAATATGTTAGCATGATATCATTTGCAAAACCTCTTGAACTTTCCTTGTATGCGCACATGCCGACTAGACTACGACTGTGTGTAATACGATAGCGTTCACTTGTATGTATTTGTGTTATTAGTGTCACTTTCACGTTTATATATATTGCATCTTAGATTACGTTTAAACATTTCCACTATATTTGTACCCGTCTGTGTCGGGCTCTGGTGACTGTGCAGACGTGTAAGCCAGCACTTTGCGGACGAGAGAGTTGGTTGATCGTACAGATTGATGAAACTCCCTTCACGCCCCATGAGTGTCGATGTTGCCATCTCATAACTTACTAGGACAGGGCAGTGGAGCAATTAAGTTACTTTCAATCTGTATACCAGCTGTACAGTGATTGAGTGTTACCCCCCCCCCCCCCGAATACGTGGGGTTCTAATAGTAATTAAATTTATAACGCGCTTCGCAAAGTCAATGCCTGCTCATGGATGAAGCATGCATATGGAGAGGGGAGCAGTTAGCCTGGCGATCAGCTGGTGCCAACCCACCAGACACCACGTTCTATAAATAATTATGTCATCGTCCGATTCATTAATGAGTGGGTTTTTTTTAGTTGTGAGAGGGAACTGGAGAACCCGGAGGAAACCCAGGCGGAACAAGGGGAGAACGTCAACTTAACACAGAAAGTTGCCCAACGTGGGAATCGAATCACCTCAGGCAGGACTTTCTTTCTCACACATGTATAACACATATTTCCTCACACATGTATGAACACTCATTTATGGAATTCGTTATTCTATATATTAGGGCGGCGCGGTGGCCCAGTGGTTAGCGCTGACGCCTCACAGCAAGAAGGTCCCGGGTTCGAATCTCTCGGCTCGGGCGCTGCTTTCTGTGTGGAGTTTGCATGCTCTCCCCGTGTCCGCGTGGGTTTTCGCCGGGTACTCCGGTTTCCTCCCACAGTCCAATAAACACGCCGCTGCATAGGTTAACTGGCTTGCAGACTCAATTGCCCGCAGTTGCCCGGTGATTGACTGGCGCCCCATCGTGGGTATATCCCTGCCTTGCGCCCCGTGTCTGCCGTAATAGGCTCCGGCTCACCGCGACCCTGTACATTTCTGACAATGACATGAGACAATAATTAATTATAATACAGAACCACAAGGCGTTTGTGCCAGGTCTGGCTGCCGACTTTCTTGTCTGGTGTCCCGGGCTCCGTGCGATTGTGCATGCGTTGAGGTTACAATTGGCACGAACGACACTGTAATAATTACATAATGTGTTATTTTTATATCCCAAAGCGTTTGAAATCATATATTTTTTACGATAGATATGACATTTAAAACTCCATGAAGAAAGTAACAAGATCAATATCACGATAGAAGTCAGACATGCTCTCACCAAGGCTACTCCCAGTGGGTTTATTAAAAGCGAATTCTGAAAATGGCATTGGAAAAGGGCATAAATATAAATGATGAAATGGTTAACCATCAAAATTTTGCTGATTACATATTCATTACAGCAACCAATAAAAATAAAGTAATGATATTGTAAAATAACTTAAAGTGGTCTATAAAATTGGGTTCAAAACATGAGTCATGAGCAATAACCTCAGAATACCAAAAAACTGTTGCAGGAAACCAAAACTATACATTGTGGATTCAGGCTTCGTAATGCCCTCTGACCATACTTTACCACAGGAGTCGGTGAATGTAAGTGAAGAGAGAGAGAGAGGTAGGGCTAGGATTTGTTTAAATATAACTCATCACCGAGGTGCTTTGCAGCGAATTGAACTCAGGTAGTCGGTCGGGTTTATGGTGACAAGGTGAAATACCGCTCTTTTCAGGTGTGCAGACGTGAGAAAACGCGAGTGTGACTTGGTGCACTCCGGAGGCAATTCATGGGTAGTTGGGCACCTGGAGTGCAGTTGTGTTACAGGTCATAAATTGTAGGCAACACTATTCTGTGGACAATCTGAGATGGAGAGGATTCTTATACGTGCAATACATATCCCAGTAAGAAGGATTCTACTGTCTGTGTGTGCCCGTGAGTGATATCTGAACTAGTCCTGCAGCCCCACTATTCAACTTGGCATTCCTCTACTGGATGCGATGTGTAAACATCGGTACCGGGGGTGACTGATCGTGGTGATGGCCATGCGAACCCTGAAATGCTGTTCTGGACACCAACATAACTTTCTCCAACGGTCTGTTACAGGCACTACAAGGGATATTTGTATTTGTGCTGTGTACACGTGCATGCACACAAACTCAGTGGCCCACTTAATTTAGCCAAATTGATGATGGAAATGTCACCCGCAAGCACGTTTCATGTAACCTACACTGCATGTGTTCCGTACATACCCACAGTGTGTGTGCTTTTGTGTCTTCCATAGAACAAAAAAAACTATAGTGCCTTATATGCTGAAATGAATGTGCTTTTGTGCTACACATCATTCCCATGCTTTGGCCCACACAATAATGACAGCGTTTTGTATGTGTGTGACCCAAGCATTTGACATGTTCCTGATCTTGCAGCAACGCACCATATGTTTCCTGATTGTATTGCACGCAATGGGGCATGAATTACTGAAATCAATCATAATTTAGGGAACAAACTTTAATGTTAGTCATTTCCACATAGGCTCCTTTATGGTAGCGATTAATAAAATGGTTACTTCAAACTGTTAAAATTATGATTAACATTAAATGTATCAAAATAAGGAGTTGGTAAAGAAGCTTATCAAGTTAATCAGAACATAAATGATAGTAAATACCAATTATTGCACGCAGTAATTCCGCAACTGGTTAGCAACGAGCTGCCTCGTCTGTGAATGTGGATAAAAATAAAAACAGCGATTTTAAAAATGTATTAACCATCTCATTTTGCACTTTCCTGCGTTTGAATAAATAGCATATCATGGTCAGTAGTGGCTTACCCGCTGCTGGATGGTGGTTGTGGTCTTATGCACGTTTGAGTCTTTGTCATTTCATCATCAGCCCCATCCATTTGCCATCCCTTTTTTTATTCAAAATGTGTGCTGTCAAAGGCAACTTATTTAAGTCAATATGATGTCTCTAATTTGCATTTTATTTTTAGCTGTGTAATGGAACTTTTCATGATTATTTTGTGTAACTTTTGTTGAATGTTATTTGTCAGAGTCCATATTTGCAACTCAAATGCCATGGCAGGTCGTGTAAACAAATTTAAAACTTTTTTTGTGCGTAGGCAAATTGTAATGCTGCGTTTTAAGAGCAAACTTAAGCTCCCAAGATTTCTCCATCTTGGGCGGCATAGTGGCCCAATGGGTAGCGCTGTCGCCTCACAGCAAGGAGGCCCTGGGTTCGAATCTCGGCTCGGGTGACTTTCTGTGTGGAGTTTGCATGTTCTCTCTCCGTGTCCGCGTGGGTTTTCGCCGGGCGCTCCGGTTTCCTCCCACAGTCCAAAAAACATGCCACTGCATAGGTTTATTGGCTTGCAGACAAAATTGCCCTCGGTGCCCAGTGATGGACTGGCGTCCCATCGTGGATAAAACCCTGCCTTGCACCGTGTGTCTGCCGGGATAGGCTCTGGCTCACCGCGACCCTGTACAAGAAGGACTAAGCGGGTTCGGACAATGAGATGAGATGATATTTCTTCGTCTTGCATTTTCTGAGCTCTTAATTTAATTATTACAATCTTGGTTTGTCTTCGCTTATTGTCCCAGATATACAAACAGGGTTATTTTTCCTCGTCATAGCCCTCAGACATTGAATTTCT
Source organism: Mordacia mordax (assembly GCA_036362905.1). NCBI lineage: Eukaryota > Metazoa > Chordata > Hyperoartia > Petromyzontiformes > Petromyzontidae > Mordacia > Mordacia mordax. The sequence goes on along the minus strand of JAZEWT010000014.1, from coordinate 17,251,116 downwards.
TTTTTTCTTCTTCACAGAATGTGTTTATGCTAACTTTCCTGTTACTGTATTAATCTCTGACCTACTTGGAGAGCTTTCAGTAATTTTACCTTCGTTATAAAGTTTTTTTTTCAATTACTTCCTGTATTTGATCACCATTGTTAATAGCACTGAATATAATACGAGTCCTTTGAAAAGCTGCTCTCTCGGGACATCCGCAGACATCCTCAGGCCTCTAACGTGCCTGAGGATGTTTCTAACTTGAGGCGAAACGTCGCCAGGTGGAGAGAGGGAGCGATCGACGCGCCTGTCCCGAGAGAGCAGCTTTTCGAAGCAATCATCATGCATCGAGCCGTGAAAACCTACATCATTACATAATACGAGTCTGTTAATTGTTTGTTTTTACCATTTAACGTCATGTCTATATTTCGCCAATGCAATTATCAAAACATATCTTCCAGTGCCATTGTGAAGGGAGATGTTTGTGTACAATATTTAATCGTGACACTTTATGTTAAGTGCAACATGCTGATATTTGTCAATTTTCTAATCATTGTAATTTAAGAGTCAGTATTTTATGATCAGTCGAAAGTTTTGAGCAGTTGTGATGGTGAGGTGCGTTGTGTTTGTATAGAGAATCCAAAACACGCACACCAAAGCATCTGCACCTTTATCACAGACAAAAAATTGTTTTTATTTTTTGAACACAAAACAACACACATGCAAATAATTGTAAGTGAAATGTAGTGTCATTTCTGTGTGACAAAATACAATGATATAAAAGACACCCTTGGAAGAGCCACCATTATTTCACCAAGCATACAGTTCTGCATTCGATAAAAAAAAGAATGTTATTTCCTTGTTATTTCACCCATCCCTTGACTTGATGATACTTTCTTTTTCTGTCTCAACACCTCTTCCCACCGCAAAAATCCCTAAATCTACCACAGAAGCCTTATTTTTATGTGCATGTGATTGTGGCCTAAACCCATGCTCAGTGCAGGTCAAAAAACGAGTTGGTGCCAACAAAACAAAATTGACTGTATATTTTAAATCCTTTTAAAGGTCAAGTGTAAATGACAAGTTGCTTTGTTCAAAACTACAATATACTGGTGGTCTAAACCGGCATAGGCACTGAATATACTTAACTGTGCAGTGACTGATCCGTTCTTCACCGTCACGGAAAATTATTTGCTCGCGAAAATAAATCCTAAAAGGCAGAATATACTGTGTGCACACATTGCTGTCCGTGAAAATCAGTGACGTAACACGACATTGAAATGTATGGCTCAGTGAGCCAATTAGCCACAACATAGGAATGACTTGTCCATATATCCTTTGCGCATGTCTTGTAATAACCATCAATGTATATCCAAGGCTCTTTGCTTAATCTAGACCACTTACTCAAAACCGAGTTGAAATTGTGGCGGTACTGTGTTGCAGTTTTGTTAAGACCACATTCATTTTGATTGATCGCGTCGTATAAATAAAACCGTACCCATAATATCAGCTGTCGAGACGGTGGCCTCGACAAGGTTGAGAGCATTGTGCATGCAACGTCGTATCGTTATATCGTGATTATCACATGTTAATGTAAAAAAAAAATGACAGTGTTATATTTCTAGAAATTGGTATGAAATATAAATCATTAAACTTAGCAAGGAAAATGAAAAATACATTACCTGCTCTATTATCTATTAAATTGATGCTTTCAAAACGTTTTATCGAGTTTATTGCCAGGTGTTGCAGGGTGGCACAGTGGGTAGCGTTGTCGCATCACAGCAAGAAGCACCTCGGTTCGAATCCGGGCTCGGGTGCCTCTCTGTGTGGAGTTTGCATATTCTCTCCCCATGTCCGAGTGGGTTTTCTCCAGGTGCTCCGGTTTCCACCCACCGTCCAAAGACATGCTGGCCTGCTGAGTAAATTGCCCTCCCCCCCTCCACCCGCCAAAATACTCTGCGATGTACTGGCGTCACGTCATGGGTATAGCCCCGCCGTGCGCCCTCTGCCTGCAGGGATAGGCTCCAGCCCCCCGCGACACTATTATAGAAGAGCGGCTGCTGATAGCCGGCATGGTGGCCCAGTGGGTAGCGCTGTCGCCTCACATCAAGAAGGTCCCAGGTTCGAATCTCGGCTCGGGTGCCTTTCTGTGTGGAGTTTGCGAGTTCTCTCCCCGTGTCCGCGTGGGTTTTCGCCGGGCACTCCGGTTTCCTCCCACAGTCCAAAAAACATGCTTCTGCATAGGTTAATTGGCTTGCAGACTAAAATGCCCGCAGTGCCCGGTGATGGACTGGCGTCCCATCGTGGGTATATCCCTGCCTTGCGCCCTGTGCCCGCCGGGATAGGCTCCGGCTCACCGCGACCCTGTTACTCACCGCGACCCTGACAATTTGATGAGATGATGATGATGATGGGCTGGGCTGGGCTATTGATAGTGAACGGACCTCGTGGCCAGTAGGGGGCAGCGCACATAGCTGGGGAGCGAGGGCGGAATCAATGATCTCACCGAGAAGCACGTGGCGGTTGTGGCGGTGGTGGTGTTGGTGGTGGCGGTGGTGGTGTTGGTGGCGGTGGTGAGCTTGAGAAGTCGGGTTTCAAGGTACGGGTCACCACCACACGGACGCTTTGGCTGCTGAACATCAATCCATGGACCCGTCTTGCCGGTATAACTTGAAATGTTGTTTTTGATTTGCTCGAATCAAAGATTTCGGCAAAAGACTATGATTGGGTCGCGGGCATGAAAATAACTGGGTCGCAATTAAAAAGTTTGAAAGTCACTGGGTTGGGAGTACGGCATATATGTTGCTATGTTTGAGCCTTAATATTTGTTTAATGGTCAACATATACCACTTAGACAAATATGTTTGGTTATTGTCTACACGTGCGCATTGTAAAATAACCAACAATTATGTCATACGACCGCACAACATGATTCCGGCAATGGTGGTTAAAGTAAAGCTTGTGCTCGGGAATAAATATTTACTCAATGGTGATAATTTATCCGTGGATGATAGAGATGACGTTCGTGCGCTTATGAAGTAATTATTATAAAATAGTAATGTGTTATTGAGTTGTTGACCTAAAGTTGTGGTGCCGTCAGCTGGAACACCGGTAAGTAAAATTGTAGTGTGCCACGTGGAGTCCAGTTTGTGTAACTGAGCAAAGGTGTTTTAACGATCATCACAAAACATTACTTATTTAAAAATAAACACACGTGTGCGACACAATGTGTCGAGCCGGGCTGGCCCGGCGCAGGCCTTCGTGCCTACCCATCGGAGCGATTCCATGTGAGACGATGTGGGCTCGAGTTTCTCATCATCATCTCATCTCATTGTCAGAAACCCTTTAGTCCTGTGCAGGGTCGCGGTGAGCCGGAGCCTATCCCGGCAGACACAGGGCGCAAGGCAGGGATATATACCGACGATGGGACGCCAGTCCATCACCGGGCACCGCGGGCAATTTAGCCTGCGAGCCAATTAAGCTGTGGAGCGGCATGGTTTTTTTTTGGACTGTGGGGAGGAAACCGGAGTGCCCGGCGAAAACCCACGCGGACACGGGGGAGAGAACTCGCAAACTCCACACACACAGAGAGAGAGAGAGAGAGCAGCGCCCGAGCCGAGATTCGAACCCGGGTCCTTCTTGCTGTGAGGAGGCGACAGCGCAACCCCACCGGGGCCACCGCGCCGCCCGGCCGGCTCGAGTTTACCCTCTTCGTTATCAGCTGCGGCTCTTAGACAACTGTACCTGTTACCAAAATGATAACACAATATCAACAACAGCATTGTTCATGTCTTGATTACGGGACCGACCAATTAATTTCACAGACTTCGAGTTCACTTATGCTTTAAAACCTGCGTCATGTGATGATGCACCATATTTTCAATGCCTAGAATGCATTTTTTTATTTCACATTGTGTGCGTTTAAGTCGTTATCTTGTTTAGATCAGTTGCGGAGCCATTACTGTAGTTTGACCACAGTATTAACCGTTTCAAAGTTGGTGATTGTTGTTTAACCGTGTACAGTATTTTTCCGAACGTCTTGCGTAAGCGTAAACAACGCAATGAGTCACATGCTCCGAATTACAATATTCTTGAAAATCTAAAAGTCAAACCTTTTAATCCTGTGTATAAAGCAGGTTTCAGCATTGCTTGTAGTCTATGCACAATGTGCCGGTACAATTAAATACACTTTTGTAAGGGCTTTAATCTCTAGGGATTTAGTGGGGCCCACTGTGAAGTCCATCTGGTGGGACCAGCAGGAGGCTAATTGTCCCACAAGTTCTCAGGAAGCCTCCGTTGTACTTACAGTATTTCAATGCCGAATGTTAAACTTGTCAGGACAATTAACGTCGCTGCACGAGAAGAGGCCCTTTTACAGGCATGGCATGTCCTTCCCTGAGCTTTCCCACATTGCTTCCTCACCACGCATTGTGCCACGTATTGAGTCCACACTCATAAGGTAAGGGTCTCCACCGAGATGCCAAGGTGTTTCCGTGCCCAGTTGCTGAAATATTATGCATTCACTCAAATCGTGGCCCTTTGGTGAAGTGGTGGGATTAAGTTCTTGAGCTAATTTCCCAGCATACGCATCAACTTTTGTTTTCTATTGTCTGATTTTTTTTTCCCCCATTAGGACCTGTCTGTTTACCCTAAAGCAGTAATGGCGTGTTTGTGTTTACATACTTTCTGTTGCGTTCATATAGAGTGCAAAAAAATAATATTTGACAACAGTTGCATATCCACGTTGCCTTTCTGGTTCCTTATTATTATTAACTCAGATTACACAGAATTGGAAGGGGGTTCCACGAGTGTTGAATTATTGACTTACTGAACACTGATTAAGGTTTGTTTATTCACAACTACATCATGGGCTTTCCTGACTCCCAATTCCCATACTACATCTTTTTCCAAAATAATCTGTACATCTCTCGGGTTGTTTTTACTATACAGTACAGTTTTTCTTCTTGAGAATCACTTTGTGTTTGGAAGCGTGAATGAGACGCGTTAATTCACACATTAAGCTGTCCACCTGGAGAGGCATCTGCTCAAAAATTTCATTGAAAGAGATCACATTCGTGTGCATCTGCCACAATGGTTATACTATATTGTAGTGATAGAGACATTGCATGTTCATAACAATGCTACATGCATAAGATAAATCACATTCGAGTCATAAATATTTCTTTTCTTTAGATATGTTTGTTTTCTCAGCCTAAAAGTACGTTGTGCATTGTCAGTATTAGATTATGTAAAAGTTGTTGTGTTTCAGCAATGAAGAAATGTATAAATTTAACGTATGGTAGTCCTGCCTATGACCAAGTTATTTTAAATTGTGTTTGATGTTGTTATATTTTGGAAGCTAAGCATGGATTGTGCCGAGATTGCCATTAGATTGGCGACCACCATACTTAAACAGGTGCAGTAGGCATTGTGGGCAGTAGAGGGCAGTGCCTAAACTGCCATTGTTCTGGTCTGTCATGACCTTCAACCCACACTGACCGCCATGGTGAAGTATGGTAAAAGTAGGACCACTGCCTGAATAGCATCGGAAGTGTCCCATCCAACGATGCATTTTTTATTGGGCTGTCACGTAATGTAGCCTTATCCTAACCTCTGTGTATGGAAATGCGTTTTTACAGTAAATTAAGTCTTAAAAGAGCTGTGTAATTTACATATCTCCCACTTTTTGGTTTTCACGTAAAAATTGACATATATTCTTTATATTATTGTTACACTTTTTCTTTCGCTCTATTCGGCAGCTGGTACCTTTGGAGTTAATTAAGAGGGTGTCAGCATAATTCACGTATGAAGGAGGGGTTCAAGGGAATTTTATACACAAGGAATAACATCAAAAAATGAGCTGTACAAATTCCAAATGCGAATATCTGACTGGTTTTTAATCTCCTGAGAAGGCCAACGATGAAAGAGGGATTAAGTACCTCGAGAGTCATCCTGTCAAAACTCAGGGCTGTGCTTGTTGAGCCTTGGAAAGGTGGGAACCTCTGCCGATGAAGATGGTATCGATGCTGAGGGGTGCACATCGCCCATTGCCATCATGTACCTTGGGACATTTACACATGGCAATAATGTCCACACCTTATCTACCCAATTATCTGCCATGTTGAATTCAATACAGTAATCCTCCACTAAAGCCATGGGAACTGATTAAATCCTATTACCGATAAAAAGAAAGGGAAAAAATCTCAAAGTAGAAGAAAAAAAGCATTCAGGATAGCCATCTAGCATGCTCGGTTCCACCACCGTCGCCAGACTAGTGTCTGGCATTTTATGTGTACAGAAATGGGTATTGGTACAGCGAAACATATCCAATAGAAAGAAATATCAGAGCTTTGGACCCTGTTTCCTGGGGGCATTTCAGGATCTGCCCTGGGAACACCATGGGAGACCCGTGAGAGTTGCTGAGATTGCACATTGAAATTAAGTTGCGTGGGATACTTCCATGGTGATTATATTCTGTTGGATCCTCCTAGGATACTGCTGTTGGGGACCCACTGGGATGGCTCTGTAGGTGCTTGCAACCCCGAGTCCTTAACTCTTACAGACATCAGATATTTAATGAGACTGTGGGAAACTTCATGGCCACCGCAGAGATAGCCCACTGAAATGAAACTGCAGGGTACCGTATCTAGCAAGTGTCCCACAGAGCTTTCGTCAGTGGATTCTTTATAGTGCTAGCCAGTGGGACATCACGTAGATGCTGGGCAAGTCTCTCGAAGTATTTAATTTCTGTGTTGGTTTTATTAGTTGTAGTTTAGAATTTCTATTATGTCTATGTGTGTGTACGTATTTGCTGCAGCCTTTATGTCTTGTGTTTTAATAACATCCATCATCCAGGGTGAAATAAGTGATGAAGTGTGTGCGTGTGTGCAGACATGTCTGTGTCTCAGGGGAGCGGTAGCGCAGCGGCTAACGGACCGTGGTACCAGTCCGCACTGTAGTACCAGTCCGCACCGTGGTACCAGTCCCACGAGTTTGATGTCTGCTCACGGTTAACTTCAGTGTGAAATAACTGAACCAGTCCAGGGCCTCCCCCTCTACGTCGACTCAGCCTTGAATGAGTACATTGTCTCATCTCATTATCTGAAACCGCTTAATCCTATATAGGGTCACGGTAAGCCGGAGCCTATCCCGGAAACAGGGCGTAAGGCAGGAATACACCCGACGACGGGACGCCAGTCCATCGCCGGGCATTGCGGGACAATTTTAGTCTGCGAGCCAATCAACCTATCCAGGAGCATGCTTTTGGACTGTGGGAGGAAACCGGAGTACCCGGCGAAAACTCACGCGGACACGGGGAGAGCATGCAAACTCCACACAGAAAGGCACCCGAGCCGAGAGATTCGAACCCGGGACCTTCTTGCTGTGAGGCGTCAGCGCTAACCACTGGGCCACCGCGCCACCCTGAGTACATTGTACATTGTATGGTTTGTAAATATCGGTACTGGGGAGACTGGCAAATGGGCGGTTGCAGTGCTTTCCTCTTCAAAATCTCAGGTGCCGTGCCACCCCAAAGTGCTCCTGACACGACTTTCCCCAACCGCCTGTGCGGACTCTACACTATGTGGGATCTTGGTCTCTGTGAGCATGAGATCATACACTGGGTTTTTTGAGCACACAAATATTTCAAATATAATCAAGAGCATGTGGTGGGAGTGAAACACTTTTGAGAAATGTCCGCAATTTGGATGGATATTTATTTACTGAAAATGTTTATACAATGGTGGGACCAAGAAGAATATAATGTGCCATCAATTTAATGTGAAGCACTCCTTTTTTATTAACCCACATTGAATTTATTTTTAAGAGACTCAGTTATTTTCGTCACTATTTGTTATATATCACTTTCTCTATTCACAATAGCGACCATATTTGAACGCATTTATCATTTCACATGGTTATATATACATGGTTTTTTTTAAATGTATGAATGCCAGTACAATGTCGTCAATTGAATGGCACGCTTTTACTGGCAAGATTGTAAATGATAATTTTCATTTGATACCGATGGTTAATCTACAAAGCATCACACTGGTTACATTTCCTTAAAAATTGTACCTAAATTGACAAACGTTCATGATTTTGATTACTTTATAGATTCCTATTATATCTTTGGACATAAAACTGATAATATATTGAATGCCAATGCCCCTCGATAGCACTGATGCTTTATCTCATGTGTTTCGTGTGTCATTAAGTTGACTTTTTTTTATTAGGATTTGGCGACTTTAAAACTTGAAGTTGGGTTGTCCACTTGGGTCAATAGCAATCCTTGTCTAAAATCCAGAGCAATTCCACGCAGCATTGTCCTACAAAAAGTTTTCCAGATTGAAAGTTGCACAATACAAGGTGGCTTAAGAAAGTTGTTTGAAAATTCTAAAAAAGCTCTAGTTGGGGTCACCTTGTGTTTGTAAACTCTTTATGCTTGTGGATTACATACTTTTTTTCATAAAATAACGAAACATAAGTAAGTTTTAATATTTAAACGTAGGTTATTGCATGCAGTACAATACATTGTTCCAGATTTGTTTGGTTTATACCAAAACAATTATGGTTCATAAAGATTTGTTTGTGAATATACCTAAATTACCAGTTTTAAATTAAAAGGAAAGTGCATCGGACATGGCACTGCAAAATCACATGTGGAAACACATTGTTTAAAATATACCGTTTGATAGCATCATAAAAATTCTGTATTTATAATTGCACGAATCTTTTTCCTTTTGGAATTGGGGTTAAATTATCATCAACACGTGGTCAACGTCCTGGGAGGCTAAACATGTCTCCATAATATTATACATAGTAGTGCGAGAGATGCAGTGTCTGGATGAACATCGCAGTTTATCTCTTGGTCATTCTGCCTTCCTACAAACTCCTGCAGTTGCCTTGATAACGATGCAATCACAGTCTGACCATCCTGTCAATCCTCGGAATACTTTTTAAATAGTGTACGTAAATCATTACAGGAAAGTGGATGAGATTCGTTGGCTTTTGGTGTATTTGCTTGCACGTTTGGATTTGATTGGGTGGAAGGTCAGTAGCAGATGCGTGTGCCCCCCCGTGCACGTGCATCAAACCCAATGGCATGTAACAGGTAAAGCAGTGTTGTACTCATCATCTCATTGTCTGAAACCGCTTAGTCCTGTACAGGGTCGCGGTGAGCCGGAGCCTATCCCGGCAGACACAGGGCGCAAGGCAGGGGTATACCCATGATGGGACGCCAGTCCATCACCGGCACTGCGGGCAATTTAGTGTGCGAGCCAATTAACCTATGCCGCAGTATGGGGGGTTTTTGGACTGTGGGAGGAAAACGGAGTGCCCGGCGAAAACCCACTCGAGCATGGGGAGAGAACATGCAAACTCCACCACACAGAAAGGCACCCAAGCCGAGATTCGAACCCGGGACCTTCTTGCTGTGAGACCACAGTGCTACCCACTGAGCCACTGTGCCGCCCGGTGTTGTACTAATACATAAAATATACACAACACCGAGTTGACATTTGCACATTTTACATCTGTAGACACACCTGCGATTGAACAATGTCTTAATGGAAGTACAATGATCAAAATCATTACATAATGATGTTAGTCACTCGTCCCAAGTTTCTGATAGCGCCTATAAGCATGAAATGTTTGTTGCTCTTTTACCGGTTTCTTGCCAATATATGTGAACCCATACGCGTGTGTTGACCGTACCGCAAAGCGATAAAACAATAACGTCGTGGTGTGTAGGGATTTGATTGCAATTTTTTTTCACAATTTTTTTGGTTCCTTACCTTCTCCAGAGAGCATGAGCATCAAGTGCAGTTTGATCTCTCGTGCCTGTGTGTGCCTCTCCAAAATCTTTGTGTATTTGCACATATATTGTATGTCTGAATTAAAGTTTTGCAGCTACTTGGACCGCATACTGGTAGTTCAGATGAAGGTTGCAGAGGTAGGAATTAATCTTCGCTGAGAAGGAATTATGCCTTTCATACACATAAAAAGGACAATCGATAAACTGTTAGAGGAAGTATAGTTCCCTTATAAAAATCACATTGGCAGTAACTTATAGGTGCAGTGCTGGAATTGCATTGCTTATGCCTCTACTGGTTGAAAGATCTCTATTGGAGATATTTAACTAATTTGTCTCTCCTTCCAGGCTGGTCAGATGTGAGGCCTTTCGTCTGCAGATTAAGTAACTGGTGTACACTGACTGCTGTGTGGACAGACGCAGGGGTGGGGAGGGGGATTTTTGAAACTTTCACCATTGTTTCAAATGCCCTAGTGACTGGTTATTGCTAACCCGGTGACCTTGTAATTGCAAGGCCGGTGTGCTTGTGTTATGTCAGGGATGCCACCGTTGGGATGACATATATAACTATAACTGCATATTTTTGCTGCTAGATGTGCAGATTACGGTTTCAAAATTGACTCAACTTGATATTACGAAGAATTGTATTTCATTAAAGCATTTTACGTTCCCCATCAACAATACAATGCATTATTTTGCCAAAGTAATAATATAGAATAGAGTAGATATGTAAGTTTTCGTGGGAGTATTTTTTGAGAGAGCGCAGTTCTAGATAGCACTGGTAGAATAAAGCGTTTCGTCGTGGTGGTTACTTGGAACGGCTGCCTTGGAATGTGGGCCCTCTCTCATTAACGGCACGTGTGACCCCTTTGGACAGCGAGATCTGCTGCCGCTTGTTGCCATCGGGCACTGCAAATCAGTCCCACCAGGGCGACACTGAACCTAGACAGCGGCTCACCCTACTTGTTCTACTGTATCTTTATATTCTCCTGCCCGTGGCTCGTAGCCCAATTCCTCATTGTCACAAAAGGATTAGGCCGCGGCATTTCCCATGAATTTGCCAATTTCCTGCTCCCCATTGTGTGGCTCCTGGATGGATTTATTGTTTATGAGCAACAATGAAGCAGTGGGAAATGTAATACCACCGCGAGCTGCACGAGGGGCAGCGAGTTGAGTCTATTCAGCGTAAACAAAACGCACAAAAAAACCCCGACGACAATAATGCAACAGGTGCTAATCACGTTGGCTTTTTTGCTTACGTGGTCTGTGAGAGGATTTTAACGTGAGAGACTGAGTAAAGCATTCAATGGGAGAGTGATTGCTTACCAGGACTTAGCAAATATGTGTAGAGAAGAGAAAATAACGCAACTTTACACATTTTGTTCCACATCTCTTAGACGTAATTGCACTTAAAATAATTGCGGTAGCTAAATCAACATCAACAGCGTATTGCAGTGAAAACCACTGGTTGTATTTATACATACACATGTATGCATGAACATACCTATTGTCAATCCACTGCTGGATGAGGACGTACCCATGTCATCTGGGTTGCGGGAGTTATTTGGCCATACTTCAACATATTAGTTTGTGCGAGTGAGGATAAGGCAGCAAAGACATGGGACCATAAAAGTATAGTACAACAGTTGTTTTAGTTGTATTGCCCTCTAAAGCCAACCTCAATCAGGTTGCAGGTGGTATATGATATATTTCATCACAGCTTATACATGTTTTATTCTTTAGATTATTTTTATCAAGCTAAAAAGTACGTTGCACATGTTATCTGTATGAAATAAAGTTGTTGCTTTTTCAATCCTAGCAATATACACTTGAAGGTGTCTCAACCCTGCTTGAGACCAAACCACATGCATTGCATCTCATCCCACCAGATCTCATAAGCTAAGCAAGGTCTTGAGCGTGAATGGCACCTGCATGGGTGATAACAATGTGTATAAGAGGTGTTACTGGCTGCATAACGTCGACAAGTATAACATGTAGATGTATTTCCCATCTCATTTCATTGTCAGACACCGCTTAATCCTGTACAGGGTCACGGTGAGCCGGAGCCTATCCCGGCAGAAACAGGTTGCAGGGCTGAGATATACCCACGATGGGACGCCATTCCCGGGCACTGCGGGCAATGTAGTCTGCAAGCCAATTAATCTATGCAGCAGCATGTTTTTTTGGACTGTGGGAGGACACCGGAGTGCCCGGCGAAAACCCACGTGGACACGGGGGGAACATGCAAACTCCACACAGAAAGGCACCCGAGCCCAGATTCGAACCCGGGGCCTTCTTGCTGTGAGGCGACAGTGCTACCCACTGGGCCACCGTGCCGCCCAGATGTATTTATCACACTTCCAATTAGCGCCCATCCGCAAGGAAGAATTATGACAAACTGACAGTGATGCGAATATAAGTGCAACCAGGCATACAGTTGCACAACATAAAGGTCACACTGGGTGAAAGTCTGTTGCTGATAGATATTGACAAAGACATCTGAGCAAAAAAAAATAACTTTGTGAGTGTGAAAAAGCATTGGTCACCCCATAAATATATTAAGTTTCCACTCTCCATGTATATTAGTGGGTGTACACATATCTGTTGCATTTTGATGTACCTACATATATACATATATTTTGGTATAATAGGAAATGTTGCAATGGTTTAATAATATAGACAGTGAGTATATATGACATTTAAAAGGCGTTTAATAACAAATACTGGCTCGTATGGAGCGGAGTGAAACGTAATTGAGTTCCTAATGCTCACGTGTATGTGCGTATAAGTATATGGTGTATGCCTTACACCCTGCTGAACGTACGGAGCGTTCATGCAGGCTGCATAATTGTCTTCTCAAGCAACTGCAGCATCTCCCCGAGCGTGTGCGTGCACTTATGTGGCGACGCGTGCTCGCTCGCTCTGCACCCCGGCCCTTTATTTTTGGCACGATTTTATTAAATCTCGCGGCTGGCTGGTTCCCACGCGGGGTGCCCAGCCCCTGATTTCATTCGGCACCGCCAGTAATTCAATTACATAGACGGTAAATTGGATGATTTACCGTGGGAGTGACTGCGAGCTTGGTGGGCCCTCATTTCAGGGCGGTGTTGGGGGTTGATGGCAGAATGACCATGCGAGGGAAGACGGGGAAAAGTACCCGGGAGCAGCAGCAGCACTGCTTATATAAATAAAAAAAACTGATATCCGGTGAGTTGGGCCAAAATCTGGACAATAAGAGCGTGCCTGCACAGTATGGAGACATTCAGAAGCAGATAATGAATTATTTTGTACCAATTATAATGATAATGTATTTCCGTGTGCATCACCCGGAATCGATGCAATTGTATCTTTTGTTTGTTGTGGACAGACTTTCGTAGCAAAGGTTAAAAGATACAAAAGGAATCAAAGTACTTTGCGGTTGCAGATATATTGCATTGGGTTAATAGGTTAATGTTGTTTTATCCCATGACATCAGACTCAACAAAATGTCTTTAAAGCGTTACAATGTGTGTGAATTGAAATGGTTTGTGGATGAGTGTTCACAGGAAAGCATGGGTAACATTGTGAAATAACACGTTAAGAATTGTAACGGGGACAAAATGTATACTAGTGAAACTTAAGTGTCGATAACATTCCGTGAGATTCATTTAAGTCTCTCCTAAGATGGCTTAACCTTGCTTTTTTAAGGAAGCCTCCCTGTTTAAGGAAACGTCTCTTGTCTGTGTCCCTCTGGGTTTCATGACTTTTTCGGGAAAAGTCAAGAATAAAAGCTATTTAAAAAGTGAACACAAACCCGACTACAACAGAACTCGGTGCACACTTACGTGTTGCAGAAACCTGTGTGAAATAGAGGAAGGCTCTTTGCTAAAGGCATTTTGCAGCTTTAAAGGGACCTTTGAGACACTGGAGGAAAGTGGAGAACTGAAAGGTTCTTGTACATTGTATGGTTAGAACTGCGATAAAAGGAGTAGTCTGATACTACAAATGTGTGTAACTGTGAGAACAAAACGTACGTGTTAAGTTGTTTCATGAAAAAAACATTAACCGTTACAGAGAATGGACAGGTGGATTCTGTAAGGTTCTTAAAAAAAAGAATACTTAAGAATAGTGAATGAATGAAAAACTGGGACAGTTTATTTAAATGACTGGGTTTCAAATTAACATTTTAAATTCAAACAAGTGTTTACTTTATTAGTCATGTTCTATCCACTGCTTGGTAATGACTGCCACATCTCAGGCATTAATCCTTGCAAAACCACAATTATCTCGCTTGAGCTGGATTGTGGTGTGTGAAAAAAGGATTTTTTTTTATGTTTTCCCAAAACATATTTCCGAATCGTGATCAATTTTAAACATTCCACGTGTTTTATATTATTCAGAATGGATTAACATTTTGGGCGTGTGGAATATATTTTAAACCAAAGTAAGCCACTCATGATGGATTATATCCAGTTACAGACGGTTATAATCAGGAACAAACTGTGGACTTGTGAATAAATCACAATCAGCCCAAGTAGTGAGGGAGGTAAACAATTCCATATTGGCAACAGTACGTTACTCAGAATCACATGTATTTTGATTGGAATTAACAGAGTTATTCCTCCTACATTTTATTGGAAATCCACTGCATGCCACAGTGTTTTCTTTTGATTAACATCTACACTCGGTGCCTCCTTTGTGGGAATTGGCTTATTGGTGCAAACGATTTATCCCGGCAGTTCACAGTAGGGGGCATTTGCTTGAATGCACACGGCAAACCTACTGTTCATTGTGTGGCGTGCTTTTGTAACATCTGAAATTACTTGGTAACGTTGAACTTTGACTGTTCAACTGAAGAGTAAGTTTAGGTATTTTACAGCTTTTACTTGTACTGTATCTGCAAAAGAAGCTGGGATGAATATGTAAATATTGAGCTATGACCTTTTTGCCCATGAGTTACAATGCCTAAAATTGTAATGGTAAAATACTGTGACCATGGACCCTTACTTTATTCTCCGTAGATTAGCCAAACAGCCCGTGACATTGTGGTACACAGCAAATGCACTGGAACAGCAGGTTTTGAAAGCATTGCGATTGTATACTTTGCCTATGGACGTAAACCTTCGTTTGTTGTAATATGCTCGTCATGACTCACCACTGAAAAGCGCCATCCAGTTCACCCAGATTCACTTTTAGGTGTCAAATAACATACTTTAAAAACATAAACTCTCCTTGTATACACATGCATTTGAAATGCATTCAAATGCCATCATTCACCAGCGCACTAAACCGAGAGATATCGTGTTACACAAATTCTTAAACAACGAGCTTGTCAAACACAAAAAAACCCCCAAGAAAAGTGTGTTGTGCAGTTCTACATGCATGCAGGTTCAGAGGTGGGCTAGTGCCCGTGAGATTTTTGCGTGGCCATGCAATGGCCTGGTTGCCACTGCAGCACCAGAAGGCTTATCGGTTTTTTTGATCATAAAGCAGTGGGCGCAGTTGACTGAGCATGGCTAATAAAAAAAAACCCGGAGCTCCCATG
>JAZEWT010000014.1:17216250-17235468 GCA_036362905.1 Mordacia mordax | reverse complement strand
AATTTACCTCGGCCTTAATATACAATTTGCCACAATCGTGTTGACCCCAACGCCCACCACTGCATAATGAGTGTTTCTGCATATCGTAAGCAGTCGATACGATGGCGCATTTCAAAACAATGAACACAAGCACTCCTCCACGAGCATAGGAACCCTTCCGTACACTGCACCGACAACAACAAAAAGTTAGGTACATTCCGGCAGAGATCTCTGCGGCAGAATTCGAGAAAGAAAAGACTAGCATTGATACCTTTTAATTATTCAACGAATGAGCGTAATCAGGGCGCGCACAAGCGTGTTGTAGTGGATTCAATTGCATGAGCTTGACACGCCAGCTTTCGGGTTCCTCCAGAGTAAGGTGCTATCATGCCATGTAAAGAATGGCTCGAAACCTGCTTAGGCAAAGGGCAGTGGGGGGGGGATTCACACTAGGAACCCATCATTCTACATGCTTGGAAGCCCAGCCGAGACCCTCTTAACGCACATTTCAGGGCCTTTTTTGGACTTTTTGCGCCTAAGCTTCCAAACACCAGCCCACACCCCTATACGTCTGTTTGCCTTTCCATGTGGCATTAATTATTGTGCAGCTGACCTGGAAGAATTTTCGCGTGGTGTTTTCGGGAAATATATATGCATCGAACAGGAACAGAATTCGAGACGTACATTTAAGCACGCGTTGTCAAACAGTTCTGTAAAGGTGACGTTTATCAGCAAGGGTCAAATTCTCATTGGATTTTGTTATATAGGGAGTGGTTTTTTTTATCGCAGTTTAATAATGCATTGAAATTATTCTAGCTTATTTTCTGTGCCCTGAAGTGTATTTTGTTAAAGTGAATTTCCATGTGAAAAAGTGCATTGATTGATTTGATATAGGCAGCGCTGGATTGATGGAGCTTTTAGGGTGACACACGTAAACACGCAATGCCGTCTCTGTTTAATGGAAAGGATTTGGGATGACTTTGATTGCTTAAAACTGGTTAGCATATCATCCAAAAAATAAATGAACACAAATCTTTTATGCACATTAGCATTGTAATGATAAATATTACTGTTCACCTTTTTTAGTGGGATGGCACGGTGGCGTCGTGAGTAGCGCTGCTGCCTCACAGCAAGAAGGTCCCTGGTTTGGTTCCCGGCTCGAGTGCTTGCTTTTCCCCGTATACGCGTGGGTTTTCCCTGTCCAGGTTGATTGGCCTGCTGAGTAGATTGCCCCGATAAAGGGCCCTGCGATGTACTGGCATCACACCATGGGTATAGACCACCTTGTGCCCTTTGTCTGCTGGGATAGGCTCTGGCTCCCTGCGACCCTGCACAGGAGTAAGCAGGTACAGATACCGACTGGCTGACCCTTTATAATGCTCACGTATAATTTTGAAGGTATTCAGAGGCCCGAGGAAAACCCTGGAGAGCTGAGGAGGGGGCAGGGAAGAGAGCCACACGATTAGCCAGAGCCAATATTGCCAGGTGCTGTGTCTTATATATTATGTTATAGAGATTAAGTGTGAAACCCACGCAGAACAGTGAGAGACCACACGAACTCCACACAGTGAAAGACATCCGAGGTAGGAATCGAAGCACCTCAGGCAGGACTCCGTGAGGCGCAGATGTTACCACTATGCCACCTTGCCGCCCATCGTGTGGTACGGTATTCCACTAAGAACATGTTGTCTTTAGGAAAACCTCATAAAGTAAATGCTTTCACAGTCAGCATACAATATTTAAGAACTGTGGATCGCTGCAAGTTGGCTAATGCACGCCAGATTGTTCAGGATTCTCGTGACTCAGCGTAAATTGTGAGGGCTCTAAGAAGCGAAAATAAAGCAACATCCCCAAGCCGGCCTACTTGGCTGCAGTGTTCTTGAGGAAGACTTGGAGCACGTGTCCTGCTCGTGAGGACTGTGCTTGTTTTGTGTTTACGTGCTTGTAATAGAGAAAATGACATCTGTTGATACGAGTGGCACAGTGGCCCAGTGGGTTGCGCTGTCGCCTCACAGCAAGAAGCACCCCGGTTCGAATCTCGGCTCGCATGTCTTTCTGTGTGGAGCTTACATGTTCTTCCCGTGTCCGCGTGGGTTTTCGCCGGGCACTCTGGTTTCCTCCCACAGTCCAGAAACACGCTGCTCCATAGGTTAATTGGTTTGCAGACGAAATTGCCCGCAGTGCCCGGTGATGGACTGGCGTCCCATCGTGGGTATTTCCATGCCTTGCCCCCTCTGTCTGCGGGATAGGCTCCGGCTCACCGCGACCCTGTACCAGACAGGGTCGTGACAGTTTCTGAGATGAACTGTTGGTAGGACATCGGGCCTCACAGTTCAGTTTTTCGAAAGTACTACAGGGTTCCATTGTAAACTGTTGCAGTATTGGCCTTGTGGGCTGATATCCAGTCAGTGACTTTACAGCTTTTTTTTTACCCCTTGTGTAAGTAGTGCACAGTTAATAAACCAATGAAGGAAATGCAGTTCGGAATTCCTTCACGTGAAGTACATTGGATAAGTAGCATGGCGCAGGCGACTGATTGGTTTACAGGCAAGCATGTTAACATCTACCGTATAAGTCTGTCACATAGGCCTGGGCACAAACCGATTATCATAGCTAAGGGCCCAGCTACTGTGCAAGGGTGCGTTCTGCTTCATCCCTCGAATATTATTGTACCGCAAAATTATCATTTATCTTCAGTTGCCAGTGCACCAAGTAGAATCTGTTATTTATGCCCCAGATTTTCTCCAGAGGTGTGTTGCTGCATAGATTTGTCAAGTACATGAATATCTTAAATTAGATCAGAGCTGCATGCCTTGAATCGTCTTTGTAAGGGTCGAGGATTTTTTTGGGTTGTATTTGTTATATATGGTGATGGCTTCAGTTGACGGCTAATGGATTTTACACTGGCTGCAGTGTTTTAGTCGAATTGCAACCCCGAAAATTGCGATGATCCATCGAATAACCGTGAGGGCAAAACATTGTGTCTAGTTTTTCCCCCACTGTGTGGATGGATTTTCACTGGCAACCCTGTTTGAACTCTCATGTATTAAAAAAAAACACACTTAAAACAGAGATTGGCCAAACGTGCCAAAGATTAATCCATTCTGCCAAGAAATATCGGTTTAATTGCTATTAGTACTTCCCTTGGTTGCGTAAACTCTTATTAGAGTATTTTCATAGTGGGTATCATAAGAATTAAAGTAATTCATGTCACACACTTAAAAATTCTCAATCTTATAGTTTTATTTTTAGTTTTTTTACGTCCGATTTAATCATTCAGCCACCACCATTTTTAAAAATCCTGATGGATATATTAGATTATGTTTCTATATACGTATAAATGGCCTCTGTGCCTAACAAAATTTTAACTGCTGTTGTTGACAGCATCTTTTATAGCTTCAAGCTATACAATATGTTATTGTATTTACTGGCTTTGGCATCGTCTACAGATATTAAGTGAAAAAAAGCAGGGGTTGCATTATATATAAATTTCTTAATTTGCATCAGCTGTGTTATTACATCCAGCCCTTTTGTTACAGGCAAACCCCAGGTGGAGTTGCCTTAATGATGTGACTATGACGCAAAGGGCACATTAGGGCTACATTGAGTGCAGTGACAGCATGACTGTGCCTACGCATGTTAAATGCTGTAATTTGACAGGTCAGATTAAATGATTTAATATGACGAAAATAAGGGCCTTGTCAAAAGAAAATACATGGCTTTGGAGATCAAAGGATGTTTTTTCAGCATTGTTTCACGTGACCTAGCACTCTGGAATCGTGCTTTTGGTGGTAATACTCTTATTAATTATGGTTTCTCTTAGCAGTGCATTAACCAGGTACAATAATAACCATGACGCCACAAATCCCCACGTGTATATTTTTTTCTTTCACAAACGTTTCATCTCATCTCATTGTCAGAACCACTTAATCTTGTACAGGGTCGCAGTGAGCCGGAGCCTCTCCCGGCAGACACAGGGCACAGGGCAGGGATATACCCACGATGGGACGCCAGTCCATTACCGGGCACTGCGGGCAATTTAGTCTGCAAGCTAATTAACCTATGCAGCAGCATGTTTTTTGGACTGTTGGACGAAACCGGAGTGCCCGGCGAAAACCCACGGGGAGAACATGCAAACTCAACACAGAAAGGCACCCGAGCCGAGATTCGAACCTGGGACCTTCTTGCTGTGCGGCGACAGCGCTACCCACTGGGCCACCGTGCCACCCCATCACTATATACATAATATTAAATCTTTAGTTGCTTCTGTGTATCGTCTGGGTTTTTTCTTTGTCTGATAAACGTTATCATCAGTGTTTTAGTTTCCCATGTTTAATTGATTCTATTAAATAAGTACATGACCTTCTTAAGTGTATTTTGATATTTCGAAGGTAGAAGAAACAGCTCAGGTTTCTCGTAATCTAAGCAAATCAATATTATTAAGAGTCAACATCTCTCTAGCAGTGTTCTGGCGTTCAGTTGGTTAGCATGCTCACATGGGATGTGAGAGAAGCATGTTTCAAGGCCTTGAAATCCGACATCAGAGCAGTCATTACAGACGTAATAGACACGATGGGCTCCATTTATATCGGTGTTATCTCCTTTGTTCCACCACTTTCTTTGAAGAACAATACTTGTTTTACGTTTAAGACGAATAATTATTGGGCTAATTCCACATTTTACGTTTCATCTCATGTCATTGTCAGAACCGCTTAATTTTGTACAGGGTCGCAGTGAGCCGGAGCCGAACCCGGCAGACACAGGGCGCAAGGCAGGAATATACCCACAATGGGACGCCAGTCCATCACCGGGCACTGCGAGCAATTTAGTCTGCAAGCCAATTAACCTATGCGGCAGCATGTTTTTGGACCGTGGGAGGAAACCGGAGTGCCCGGCGAAAACCCACGCGGACGTGGGGAGAGAACATGCAAACTCCACACGGAAAGGCACCTGAGCCCAGATTCGAACCCGGGACCTTCTTGCTGTGAGGCGACAGCGCTACCCACTGGGCCATCGTGCTGGCCATTTTGTATTTGATCATGTGACCTAATCGACACAAACATCACAGCAATTCCGCCACTATGCACATCGAAATCGTCAAGTGGCCTAAATGGTTGGCGGGGGGGGGGTGGTGTTTGGATTTGGTTAGGGCAGAACGAATGATGACAGAGTTTCCAACAGATGTTTCAGAAATGTTGCGTTATTGTGAGACTCCGTAATTAATTCATGCTTTGAGGAGCTTTGGCTTGTACTTGAAATCTGAGAAGGCATGGTGACCTCTTTCTGCACAACTTTGCATTTTTTTGCCTTCATTCTGCAGCTTTGTTTATTCTATAAAGCGGTGGAATAGGGATGTTCGCTGACATTTCGGTGACAGCGATGATGTAGGCAAAGGAAATGATGAAGAAAAAGGAATGGATGAAGTGACAGTGTTAATAATAGTGAGGATAATGACTGTGATGACTGTTAATTCTAAGGAAGTTCGTAACGAGGATTGTTGTAGTAATAATCCATAACATCAAGTGTTTCGGTTTGGTCACGGAAAAAAATTGCCGTGAATTAACCCAAAAATTCCAGTTTATTAACAACTTTTTTCACAAAAGGTTTTGTGTTCAAATAATGATGATGTAGTTGTTTCTGCTGATGTTGTATTTTTTTCTGTGCTACCAATTATGGCAATGATGAAGCTGATGCAGAAAAAAAGCATTGTTTCTGAACATAACCGATTAAATACTTACACTTTTTAATCGTGTCCCATGTGAAAGGACAATGCACTATCCAGAGCAATCCACGATGAGTAACACCCAAACCATCAACAAGTATAGATTCAAGAATCCACTTTAGTGTCTTATCCTGGCCATTTAGCACCAAGTTGGTTGGGGGAGTTTTAAAAATGTCCATGAGTGATCCACTAACCGATAGCACCGAGGTGATGTATTTTCAAGCCCTTGCACAAACCGCACAAGATACCCATTTAAGGCTGATTGGACCTCATGAGTGGCATATTGTTATCTTCGTTACAACCAGTAGGACAGTACTTGCCCTGCGAGTGATCTTGTTCCAAGCATGTCACACGTTCACAAGATCAAGAATGAACATTTGCGCTTTTGTAGGATTGAATCTAATACCCTCGGTGTGAACATATAAACATAAAAAAAAACACTTGCACCATTATATATAGATCCTCCTATTTTCATCTTCGTCATGATGCTGTCATCGTTCAAAATTGTATTCCTTGTTCGCAGTACTAAAGACTAAAAGTAGATTGAAGAAATCCGAGAACCTGATAGCGGAGACTCGGGGGAGGTCTTGGTTGTACACTGTGAAGCAGCATATTCTGGGCTGGTGTCCCTGCAGCAGGGTATGGCAGGGGTGTGATGCTAGCCGCACAATAGTCGTGGGATCTCCCAGAAGTAATGAAACAATAAACACAAAGTGTTGTGCCATTAATGGCAGAAGCGTAAATGGCTTCTCAACCTTCACGTTGATATACGCACAGATACACCTCTGAGCGCTGGGTAATATGCACAGACATTTTGCTGTGTGGCATATCTCTATACGTTGCAAGCTCACTAGGCGCTTTAGGGACCTGTTAGGTGCAAAGATAAAGATCCTCCATAGCAGACTGTTGGGGCAAGTGCTGTTAGCATATACCTATGAGGGTCAGCACTGCTCACGGGGCAATGGGTGGCTAGCGACACTCCTAGCCACATTTATCTCCCTTATTGCAACCTTGACTCATCGCCCCAGGTACTCATTTAAGGCTGAGTCAACCTAGGAGAAACCCTGAACTGGTTCAGATAATTATCTTGAATATGGGCCGCAAGCAACACTCAAACTCGGGTAGCTTAGCTCTTAGTGCAGCACGGTCATCGCCATGCATATTCAACGTTTAATTGATTATAATAACATTTGCATTTTTAAAGCGCCTTTTCATCCGAGCATCACAAAACGCTGCACAGAGCCGTGGAGAGAACGGCATGTCAACAAAAGATGAACATAGATAAATTAACTAAAACAATGGCTATGACTCATTGAAAGACATCAAATAACAAGTAAAATAATTGTTAACACAAATGAAGAAAGAAGTGTTCCTGAGCAGGCACAGGTTGACAGCTTGCCAGCTTCCAAACACAGCAATGAGCAGCATCAGCAGTCCTAGCCAGAAAACTTCAAGGCCTTATGGAACAAGTGACTGTTTAGACGGGATTTGAAGATGCTCAGGGACTCAGCTGACCGAATTCCCAATGGAAGGGAGCTCCCGAGTCTGGGAGCAGTGCGGGAGAAGGCCCTCTCACCCATGGAACAGAGGTGCGATCTGGGCACATGCAGCAAGCCCCGTACTGGAGGATCGAAGTTGTCCCTGATGTATGTCGGAGCAGCGCCAGTGAGAGCCTTGTAGATAAGAAGGAGGGTCTTGAATTCAATCCTGTATTTAACTGGTAGCAGTGAACAACAACAATTGCCATTCGCCACTAAGTAGTGGTGACATCACCACAGCGTTTGTGCCCGGACATATGAACTTTGCAGCTACTTGAAGTGTCAAAGGCTTGCCGACAGGTCACGGGACAGACCTTTGTGCTATGTATTGCCTGACTAAGATGACTGGCAGATGCACTGCCTGTGTTCGCTACTCTACCAACTTGCTGTGTTTTATCCACCCGGTGCTCCACTTGTTGTGAGCATCGCTGCTGTGTCCTCAGCTATTGCCGGAGGATGACTGCCTCCAACTGCCCCGTGCAATTCTGCACGACTCTCCTCCATAGAGGTCGATCTTGACACCGCTGATACCGGTTTTCAATCGAGGTTCTCCTCTGCCACATCCGTCCATCTCTTCTCCAGGCCATTTTAATGAACTAGCATGTGCGTACATGTGTGTTTCTGTTTATATTAAATTAGAATACGCAATCGTTGACTCCCTCCTGGATTGAGCACTAATCACAGCATGATGTCATGACACTGGCAAACTTCCCTTGCTCGGCCCCAAACTTCTCATCTCATTATCTGAAACCGCTTAGTCCTATACAGGGTCACGGTGAGCCAGAGCCTATCCCGGAAACACAGGGCGTAAGGCAGGAATACACCCGACGACGGGACGCCGGTCCATCGCCGGGCATTGCGGGACAATTTTAGTCTGCGAGCCAATCAACCTATCCAAGAGCATGCTTTTGGACTGTGGGAGGAAACCGGAGTGCCCGGCGAAAACCCACTCGGACACGGGGAGAGCATGCAAACTCCACACAGAAAGGCACCCGAGCCGAGAGATTCGAACCAGGGACCTTCTTGGTGTGAGGCGTCAGTGCTAACCACTGGGCCACCGCGCCGCCCTGGCCCCAA
This sequence comes from Mordacia mordax, assembly GCA_036362905.1. NCBI lineage: Eukaryota > Metazoa > Chordata > Hyperoartia > Petromyzontiformes > Petromyzontidae > Mordacia > Mordacia mordax. The sequence goes on along the minus strand of JAZEWT010000014.1, from coordinate 17,227,152 downwards.
ACTTATGATTGCTTACTGTGTACAACCAATGTAATGCCAATTCGGCAAGGTGAAATGGCCTGCCAGTTGGCTCGAATGTAAAAAAAAAAAATTTGCATGGCGGGAAATTTTCCTGCGCTGGCTGGAAATTTCTGCCACAGCAAAATATGCCTCATACATAATTTGTGTCTTTAAATGAGTGAATACAGTCGGCTCAATAACAGTGTCTCATAATGGTGAAGGCATTTTTTAATGGCTACTGCTGGCACGTATTTTTTTCTTTCACGCCCAGTTTACGATCTGTCGCATAATGACATCCAAGGTTAAATATCTAATTGGATTTCTGATGAATGTTGAGATTTGTGTAACATTTTTAAACCATAATTGTATCGTCATTTGTTAAAAGGCTGTTGGGTGAATGCCTACCCACACCTTGCATTGGTCGTGGCATTTGATTGATCATACTTCACCACGCTGATCACTGCAGGGAGTTCAGGAATGGGTTCATAGAGCACTCAACACTGATGTTAGCCCTGTCTGAGAATCCAACTCAGGTGGCCAGCTTCACAGTGCAGTGCGTTAACTAGGATCACCAACGGTTCACCACTGCTTTGAATGCTTTTCAACTGAGGGTTGTTTGTAAGTGAGGTTGAAAAACATTAATTTATTAGCTCTTTCTGTGTGTGTCCATTTGTAGTGCAGGGCCACCATAATCCGCGTAAAGATGTTATGTAAATTATGCGTAACGATGCCGTTAATTTTCTGGTAATGACTGACCCTTTAGAGGACAGAACTTATTCTTCAAAAGGTTGGCCATGCCTCTGTCGCTAAAACATCGTCACTCATATTCCATCACTCGATGACTCCATCATCATTATGCTCTACTGTTGACTGATAATGAAAATGATGGCTGTGGTAATTTACATCATTTCAAGCTTGCGTTTATTCTGTTCTGATCCGTGTAACGACACGTATTGCAATTTTATAAATACTTTCTCCCCTCCGCAAATGGTCAGTCAGTTGGTTTTCAATATCAAATGTGGCTTTCATAAGCGTCCGAACCTGCTCTCATCCACCATCATTAGATAATTTTAAGCCGGTTCACCTTCAGAATTTTCCGCTTCTGTCCCTCCAAAAATTTATGTTTTTGTTCTTCGAACTTCTCATTATCTGAAACCGCTTAATCCTATATAGGGTCATGGTGAGCCGGAGCCTATCCCGGAAACACAGGGCGTAAGGCAGGAATACACCCGACGACGGGACGCCAGTCCATCGCCGGGCATTGCGGGACAATTTTTAGTCTGCGAGCCAATCAACCTATCCAGGAGCATGCTTTTGGACTGTGGGAGGAAACCGTAGTACCCGGCGAAAATCCACGCGGACACGGGGAGAGCATACGAACTCCACACAGAAAGGCACCCGAGCCGAGAGATTCGAACCCGGGACCTTCTTGCTGTGAGGCGTCAGCGCTAACCACTGGGCCACTTCTTAGAACTTGTTATTCGTTATTTTTATTTATTTAACTCACGTCCAGTGTATGCAACAAAATATAACTGTGAATATGGAGGAATTTGAGTGATTATCTTAGCCATCTATCTACTCCAGTAGAATACATTCATTAAAATATATATATACCAAGACAAACACATCTTAGGAAGCTTTATGATAGCCATACATATGCATTATTTTTTTTCTCCTCTAAAGTACTGGAATTTGGAACATATTTGAAGTTGGCAAAAGTAAATCCCTCATTTTGATAAACTGCACTGATGAATACAGATGGTTATTTTATCATTCTGAAGCAACAATTTTGAATTCTGAGTGCGTTTCATTTTATATGACAAGCTAAATTAATGTTGGAAGAATAATTTCGGCACATTTTTCTCGTTCTCTGTTCCAGATTTTTTTTGTTATCAGTGATGTTCACCAAGTGGCAGGTGCAAAAGCAAGGTCGTTTCAAACCATGCCAAGGTCAACCGCAAGTTTTGCCAGCGAAATGAGTCATTGCTAGACTGCCACGTCCTTTCACGGAGTGCCAAAAACAGCAGCCTTGCACAATGAGGTCACTCAGTGCATGAAATATTTCGTCCGGGAGCTTATCTTGAAATGGCAAACTAAACGCTACGGAAAATGTTTTCCTAAAAAGCTCCAGGGTTTTCATTTAAAAGCCACCTGCTCAACTTTTTCAGCTTCATTTTCAAAGGATTGCTTGCCAAGTTAATGTAATGCATTTCTTTAGGGTTATTCTCCCAACTCATTCCCTTTCAGTTCCATGGCAGCTAGATAGGCTGAAGTACCGATAGTTTACACCACTGCGTGTAACCTTTAACGATAATATACTCGCGAAATAATGATTTTGCTTAAAATGGGAGATAACTGATTTGAAGATTGACGTGCAAGATAGTCTCCTATGATGTTTGATTGGTCTTTTAATAATGTTGTAGACCATGGAGAACTGATCACCAGACAATATAGAGGCCACCGATCCATGACAGCAATCTGCATTTAGAAAAGCATTTATTTTTTTACCACTGAGCACGTATCCTAAAAAGTAATACTAATTCATTTGAAATTCCAATGTGCGTGGCTTTTTGTAGGTAAAAAAATGCATGTGAATTAGTGCTTATCAAAGATGCCACAAACTGAGGCCTTAGTAATGGACTGTAAATTGGCTTAAAACACATAAAAACGAGACGGAATAGCTGCAATGAGATTTCATGACGATACAAAATATGAAGATGAATTCGAGAGCACAACGGAGTATTATTTTTTTACTTAAGTCAATGATTAAAACCAACTAAAGAAGAAATTTTTCAGTTGTTGCGTATGACCGGCTATGGCATTAATCGAAATGGATTGCATTGATAAACAAAATGGAACAATCTGTAGAGAAATATTGAGAGATGCATACTTGGAATTACACAACAGGACAAAAAAACAAACTGGTGGGTCAGAGAACATCTACAAACTCAGTGACCATGAAGAATGTAATTGAGCTTGGGTGGGATACCTCACTGGAAAAGATGATAGCCAGTGTATGAGAAAAGTGACGATCAGAAGGTTAGAAAAAGAGGATTTGGGGGGCAACTGACAAACCCAGGTAAACCTGGATAATGGCCCTTAAACTAGAGTGTGTGTTTGTGAGAGAGAAGTTTGACATTCACGAACTTTGAGAATTGAGATTGGCTCTTGGTTCAAAAGTGAGGGGGATTGTGGCTCCGTGGGACCATGTGGAATGATGACAGTGTGTCAAGGCCTTCATCACTGCATTGAACATGACGATGGCTTAATGCTTATATGTACGCATATATATTAATGTTTATATATATATATGCATACAAGAAGAAAGTAAGAAATGGAAACCCTCTTGAACTGCATTTGCCATGCATAAATCCCTTTGTTTCGAGGTTATGTTACTACGTTCCTACGACGGTGCACATGCATTGCAGAACACGACGCAATAAAATACATCTTGTACCCTAAAAATCTAGCACAGCCATTGAAACTAACAATACCCAGGGCGATCAATTTATAAGGAATTCTGGGCCTGCATTGCTCACATGGGTCGCTAGGTAGGCCCAGAAGAGGCTGCATATATTTATTTATTTCCTAAATAGACCCGACAAGAACCAAAGTGGCCAAACCATTAAGATCCACAAACAGTGTAAGCCTCTGACCTGCACAAAGCAATAAAACAGAAAGGATGGCAATTGGTATCTTTAATCCTGGGCTGATTTATTAGTGACCATTAGCAGTTTTCTCACCTGACAAATGGGCCTGGTACTAAGTTTGGCGTAACGTGTGACCACATCTGTCAGTGCCACTAGTTTCTAAGCAGTGTTTGCTGAGTTGAGCTCAACGCAGAGTTGCAATCTCCCTTTGATTATTGGAATGTTCAGCAAAGTGTTTAAACATGGATTTCTATCTAATTTAAAAGAGTGTTACTGGAACATGTATGTTAAATGATTTATTTAACTATCGTGAAAGCCTTCCATTAAAGCAAGTCTAGGAAAGGAGCATACATAATGTATGTAAAACTCCTACAATGTGTAAAATGCCTTTTAAAAATCAAATAGAAGAATACTTTCCTAGCGATTTCACATTTGCTCTTGTATAATTTTAATCGAGGAGTTTTAATGCATCAAGGTATCACCAGTGATTATTGAGCTCCGTTAATATATGTCGTGATTAAAAATCAGGGCATAATAATTAAACAAAACGGAGATAATCTATTTGGAAGTTTTTGTTCGTGCCATGCCAAACACACCTAACACATGAACTTTCGTAGTGTCAGTGCACCCAACTGTGCGTATGTGCACATGTTCATGAGACCGTCCTGCCCTCCTTGTACATTACATCTGCCTTGAAATCAGATGCAATGCATTGATTACCCGGCTTTCACTCTTATCGGGATGCACGTGTGATTCAAGCAGAAGCATCTTATTGTATGCTGCTGATGTATGGTTTTACTCCCATCAACGGGCACCGATCAGACGTTCATCCATTAGTCTGGCGCAGGGACTCTCCTCCCCTACCATTACCCTCCATCCTCTGGAGGATGTATTGAGGTGAGTGGGGGGGGTGTCCTGGAGGAATAGCTGAGGTTTTTGTTTTTTGCTAGTCGATCGCATTAGCGGCGATATGTTTTAGCGACCTGCTGCGCCTCGTTCGATCACGAGTCCGCTTGGTCGGCAGTAAAGTGGCCCGTTAAGCGTTACCAGCAGCCACTGCGCCATTCACCTTCCACACAGGCTGACTTTGAACTCACACTTGGCAGCGTCTGGTTCACTTTGTGCGTCAAGACTCGGGACATTTTTTTTTGATGTCTTTACGAAGACATTTTGTGTCTGATAGAGTCACTTTGTTTTTGCTTTACACGGCTCTTTAAAACCTCGTGTTGGTGGTGCATCATCTGTGCGTTGGCTCGTCCAGATTTAAATTTCGCAATGTTCCGTGTTCCTAACTGTAATGTAAATTGTTGGGTTATTCATATGTAAACTTTGAGAGGTATGGATGACCGTAGTATTGAAATGACGTGTCCAAAATTCTGATCACTGATTATAGATTACAGTTTTGCGTTTGTCATTTGTGACTGTATTGAATATAAGCTACAAAATAACACAAATTTCTAAAGAATAGCATTACAAAGGACTGCAGAAACACACCAATATGTTACCATTTAACTATATTGGTAATACCCATTTTTTTCTACATTTTGCTCATATTAAGGGTGTGTAGATGAAGTAAAATTTATAATCACTTTCTCGAGAGATGCCTCTATAATGGCACGATTACAATTTTCAGGAAAAAAATACTTAAGGCAAGTGTTTGACAAGGCAGGTCATAACGTAAAATACCCCTTACTGTGAAGGCAGGCGCATAATTTTGATTTAGACGTCATTTCAGAATGTCTTAGCTTTGAAATAAAAGCTTTCATTTTAACTTTGCGCATCACGGAAGGGTATTCAACGCATTGGTGCCAAACTCTCAGAACGGGATAAACACTGACGACTCAAACTTCTCTTCACATGCATACGGTTTTCAAAAGCTCGTTATGCACTAAGAATGACATTGAAAAGCCTTTGGGAAGTGAGCGTGGCATTACATTAACGTCTCAATCTAAAAGAAGCTATTTTAGCCTAAGGCGGGTAGACAGAACATTTACATACATATTTACATTTCACGGAACATACAATAGGGCGGCGCGGTGGCCCAGTGGTTAGCGCTGACGCCTCACAGCAAGGAGGTCCCGGGTTCGAATCTCTCGGCTCGGGTGCCTTTCTGTGTGGAGTTTGCATGCTCTCCCCGTGTCCGCGTGGGTTTTCGCCGGGTACTCCGGTTTCCTCCCACAGTCCAAAAGCATGCTCCTGGATAGCTTGATTTGCTCGCAGACTAAAATTGTCCCGCAATGCCCGGCGATGGACTGGCGTCCCGTCGTCGGGTGTATTCCTGCCTTACGCCCTGTGTTTCCGGGATAGGCTCCGGCTCACGGTGACCCTATATAGGATTAAGCGGTTTCAGATAATGAGAACATACAATATAAACATGAATATAAAATGTTACACTATACGGATTTTTAATAGTGGCTTTTGTGTTGACCAACAAGACTGGTAATCATTTTTGTTTCTCTTGAACTTTGGGGAAGGATGCACAACGTTTATTGATTGAAAAAAAAACAACTATCTTTTGAAACTAATCAGCCAAATCGCTGTTGCAGCTACCTCTTAAGTAAATTTCCAATTGATTGTTAATTATTTGTGATTGATTTACTCTGTGAAACATGCCCAAAGAGCCCATCCATCAGACAATCGATGCGTGTCCACATTTTGTCATCCATTTGAGAACGATGCACTTGCCCAATGCTATTAGCGGCTATCTTTTTTGTTCTTTATGCTGATGCAAATCATTGTTTTGCAGTGGCGCAGAGTTGTATAAGAATTAATTAACTAATTTTACTAGCAAGTAGTAACTCTTTTTTTTCTTTCAGCATACACACTTTTATCTGCAAATAACCGAATTGCAAGGCTGTACATACAACGTTTGGATTATGAAACAGTGCTGAGCTGACTCTCAGGTCAGAGTTAGCCTGATCCAGAAGCCCGATTGATCCCAAAATGTAATCGGTAAAATTGTTCACCGTGACAAGTCATCATCAAAAAATTCAGCTCTCTAATGTGTCTGCGACCACAGAAGTAACCGTTCAAAGTTTTACACAAAATATGTAAATATTTATTAGGTGAAGTTCTGTAAAAGTGTGTAAAATAGTTATTTAGAGTAATTTTAATCGGTGTAATTTGCACTGGGGACCTTGACAAACATAATTTCGTTCCTCTATGTACTATAATTATATACGGATAGGATAACGATGAAGTTTATCTAATATATGTAAACTTAATTCGTATAATAAAATAAGTTATTCAGAGTAATTAAGAGTAAAGTAAAATTGTAATCTTCATAAACTTAACTGTGCACTGATTATTATTTTGTTGTTTTTCAGACAGTATATATGCAAACATCCCACAGGGTTGCATATGATTACTAAAGCTATAGATCCCAACAATAGTTTCTCTTAATGAGCTGGCACTAGGGTGACTAATAAATATAAGACCATAGATTGACCATCCTGAAAACTGGGAATGTTACTAAACTTTTTCAAAACACCATGTTGATAAAATAAAAACAACTCCATAATTCAGCGCCATGTCAATAAAACAGTTTGATTATGCTTTGTTATATCGCTTCAATGGCAAACAATATCATGTGTTATGCAGCTACGTAGCACATTAAATTCAATATATATTTTTTTCCGTGCATATGTTCAATACACTAAGTAGACATCATAAATCCAAATCCCAAATAAGCTTAACTGACTAATTTCTCTTGTAGCATTGATTGCGGACTCACGTTGGGCTGGGCCTCTGCTGCCGCAACAGGCTGAGATTTAGCGTTCGGCCTGTCAGGGGTGATTGGAATTGACATCTGGCCACCGTGCCAGGAGAACAAGACTGATGTGACGACGACGGTCCTTGCTCGCTGGCCTGACAGGGGAGGCCGCCTCTCTCTCTGCCGCGCCACACTTTAAACTGCCGGCGCATGTGGGACAGAGGGCCCAGAGTGTTTTGGGAATGGGGGTGGGTGGGGGGCAGTTTCTTCGACTGGGTCACCGCGATTGCAAGCAGTCTATTGACAGGGGAAGTTACTCGGCCTCAAATCAATTGGCTTTTTTTTTTAAACTCCCAATCCGAAGATGGGAAATCTATACGTCGCAGCTTTTTAGCTGCCCAAGAGGAGGCTAAAAAGGGGTATAAATGTGTCCGGGCCTCATTGTGAACGTGCACTAAGTACTTTGTGGTGTAGAGGAGGCGGAGGTATACCCCGGTTTTGTGCAGAGCCTTTACATTTAATTGTATAACGCAACATCGTAACTTTAATGAAGTCCTAGCACTGCTTTATCTCCAGATCATTGCCTTGTTTAATGCTCATCTTACGGTACTTGGATAAAACAGGATTTTGGGGAAAAAACTGTTTGGTTAAGGTAAAACACATTCCTTTTACATGTTTAAAATCATGTTTTCAAAAGTGCGTTTTTAAGCTACGTGTTTGCAAAACAGTGACTTTCAAATGTAACTAAATTTTGAATATCTGTGATTTAGAGGAGTGTTCATGTAATGTATAACCATGAATAGTAAGAACGGTTATTGCTATGTACAACAGCTGTCTTTTCAATACTATTTAGGATATACCATACCAAGGTTTCCAGTGATAATCTTTGCATGTTTTTCACCACTTATGATCAAGGTGTGTTGCACTTTATGTACACATTTGGCTAAGACCTTTATTTTATATGCTGTGAACGTAGAGTAACTGTGATACACAGGGATAACAATGTATATCCCCTGTAATAAGGCATTAAAAGTCCACCCTGGAATGAAAATAGTTTTATTGTCTATTCACAATCACCTTGGAGATTCCATAATGGGTGTCCCTGCGATGAGCATTAGAGAAAACATTTGCACAGTTACTAGACAACGCTGAAAAAGAAATCCTGCATCTTTTTTTCAGTTAAAACTTGTTTGTAGAAAATCACTTTGGCAGAAACCTAACTGTAGAACTCATCCACTGTAGACTCTGATTTTTATCAAGTTTGGTGTTTCAGGTTGCTGTAATTGGTGTACTGGGCTAGTAAGCATACCTTCGCAATGTTAACCTACAAAAACGTTGTAAACTAAACACGGGTATTTCTGTGATGTTATTTTTCTAAAGACGCTACTATCCAGAGTGGCATACATCATCACACACACACACTTAAAAGTTTTGCGTTGTCATTGAGAATACTGCCACGATATAAACGTTATATATTTGTCAAAATCTTGCCGGTTAATAGTAATGTGTTAATATATTTGCTGGTTGCAATGTATGACCAAGTTTTTCAGGTATATTGAAAAATGCATTTTGTGCATTTTGCTGTCAAAACCTCTGGTGTCACCTTTACAATAGAGCGTAACATTCAAAACCGTGTTGTGCGCATTACGCCGGCTATAGCATTGACAGCAGCATAAATCAGCCCAGTGTTCTCGGACCGGTGCGTTTTAGACAGCTGCTAACTCGCGTAAAAAACAAGGCTTCTCTACACGATGACCACTTGGCCACACTGACCGTCGATTTGAGAAACAAAGAATGTTACCTTATTTGAACCCACCCCGCGCTCGCGCGCGTGCGTTCCTGTGTGTGTGTATATAGAAACCACCTGTTTATAAAGAACACTCGACGAAATGGGAACTGTCAGAGCCCGGTACGTGGACATTGCTTCACATTTTAACGGAGAAAAATCTCGCTATTTTTATTTATGCAGTTGTCTGCGAGGAAGATCGTTTAAAGAAACCACCTTCCCCGCGCAGGTTGGTTTTAACAAGCTCCCGGAGGTCACAGGCCACCGTGTTAATAGTTCCCAGTACAAGACATTAATCAAGTAAAATTAATGCACGTGTAAGTGTTAAGCCACTGTTACCAGAGCGCTGAGCTACAGGTTAGAAGGTCAGCTGTCTGGGCCAAGGGTCATTGCTCCCACAGTCCCAAACCCTGGGTCAAAAGGCAACAATCCCTCCCAAGTGCTCCTTTTTCTTTCATCAAACTCACGTGACGCCGTGGTTTTTGTGTGTGTTTTTTTTTGTGTGCTGCCGTTTGTTTGACTGAGTTCTGTGATCAAAAAGCCCTCTAAGCATGTTTAGCCAGAAGCCAGACCTTATATTGAGTCCAGATTTTTGTAGGGTGAAAAATCAAACATTATTTCATTGTGAAACCCTGTAAACGGGTTGTGTATGAATAACACATGCTTATCAGACAGTTGTGAGGAGGTGTTTTGTACCTAGTGTTTTTTTTTATGTAAAGTTATTTGCCAATACGCTCCTGCTTGAGCGACTCACCATGTCCATGTAAGTAATGGGGGTGTTTTGACTACTTCACCATGTTGGTTATGGCGGCACGGTGGCCCAGTGGTTAGCGCTGACGCCTCACAGCAAGAAGGTCCCGGGTTCGAGTCTCTCGGCTCGGGTGCCTTTCTGTGTGGAGTTTGCATGCTCTCCCCGTGTCCGCGTGGGTTTTCGCCGGGTACTCTGGTTTCCTCCCACAGTCCAAAAGCATGCTCCTGGATAGGTTGATTGGCTTGCAGACTAAAATTGTCCCGCAATGCCCGGCGATGGACTGGCGTCCCGTCATCGGGTGTATTCCCGCCTTACGCCCTGTGTTTCCGGGATAGGCTCCGGCTCACCGTGACCCTATATAGGATTAAGCGGTTTCAGATAATGAGATGAGACCATGTTGGTTAGCAGGCGCAGGTTCGTAAATGTGGGAGCACGGGACCGCTTCAGACATCACTCGCCACTGATGTTAGCCATGGCTAGGAATCAAACTCATCTCCAGGTAGAGAGTATTGTATGCTAACCACCGTGCCATCCATGCATCCCAGTGTTTTAAACTGCAGCTAAATTGTCTTTACATTAACACTCAATCCAACAGACTTTTACGCAGATAAGTGATAGAGGAGTTCACAGCGGAATATTTATCCCGGTAAAGGGTCTTCTTTACAGACGTGTTTTTCCACATTTTAAACTTTAGGATTCCTTGAGAGGAGTAAAATACTACTGGAGCAACAGGGTTGGCTGTATGAGTGTGCATTGTGTATATTAACAAAAGCAGTCTGACGTACAAACAAAACTTGTTTCGTAGTTGAAAAAACAAGCAATTAGAAAGCCCTTCAAATGTTACCACACAAATGAAACCTCTGCTGCCACAATGCCACAACAGGAGGACAAAAAAGGAGAGCGCGAGCAGATAAGTTGTGTGCCCACGGCACCGTGTAATAATACTTGGGGACTTTGTTGGAGGAGGGCAGTTGTGTCTGGGGGAAGGGGATGGATAGAGCAG
>JAZEWT010000014.1:17188610-17214567 GCA_036362905.1 Mordacia mordax | reverse complement strand
ACCTAAATAAATAGAAACCATTTTCGACTCTTTACAAACGGAACACGTTTAATTAATTGGCTGATAACAATATGTACCGACGCATGATTTGCCAGATGTTGGCACCGGTTGGCTGCATGGCTGCCTCCTCTCCCCCCTCACCTCTGCAGTTTCCTCGCGCCTCCAGCCCGCGTCTCGTCCATGGCCAGACATGGATTTGCACGCATTACAAATTGTATTATTATTACATTGATGTGGAAAGGTATTTTATTGTGGAGGTAATTTACCGTCATTGTTAAAAGTGGCAGTGCAATGGTGTGTGGTCACACTGCTCTGTTGAACCCAGTGAGTCGAGTTGGATTCCCAACTGTGGTTAGGGGTGGTGGAACATGAGTTCCTAACCAGTTCTTGGTGCCTTCGTCACCAACATACGCTGGCCTGGGTGGTGAAGTATGGTCAGATAACCTCATTGGCTGACACTGTGGTGGAGGATGCCTTCATCCAGCATTGTGTTGACAAAGGGCAGTAAGTTATATATTTTTTAACTGTATAATTCTTCAAAAAAATGTTTTATTTATTTTGTTGTTTCTTTGGCTGTTTACATTTTTATTTCATATTTTTGTCTCTCCTGTTTTATAGCTCTGTGATGCCCAGCAGCAGCCAGAAGATTATTTTCAAGGACATACTTGTGTTCACCAGTGATAACGCTGCGCAATTGTGGGTTACAATTTTGCAACGACATTGACACCCCCATAACCTTCGTGTGTTGAAAGCAACAATAGTTCCTGTAACCAATTCTAATATAGCTCAGGCCTCTGCCTATCCACTGCTGGACCAAGGAATGACCACACCGTATCAGTCATGGCTGTTATATAACAAACTTTACCACACTGCTCGGTGTGGGTTTGTGTGGCAGGAAGGAGGTTTAAGACTGGTTCAGATGTCACTCGCCGCTCGTGTTAGCCATCACCGGTTATAGAACTTAAGTTTTCAGGTTCATAACGCATTGCACTGACCACTGCCCCACCTAGCATCTCCAACATGGCTAAGCATAAAAGAGCAGAACTCTAGATGTTTTATGTGAATCTTACACTCTTGGGATCCGGGTAAAAGATTCGATCCGATAGAGGACTTTGTGGCAAGGACATCAGGTCTCCAGACTGCCACACCATCACAGCCCTACCTTCTTCCAGCCCGTGTAGTAATAGCTTCCAGAATAGAGATGTTGTTAATTGCTGTAAAGTGCAGGAATGCTTTTCGGGAGTGTGATTGGTATAGATGATCAATATCACTTAAAGACGCTTCAATTGGTTGTAAAAGTTTAAGGTGTAATTTGCGAGCAGCTACTAATAAACTTTCTAGCTGTTTGTTGGTCTCGGTACTCAATGCCATAGTTTGTGCGTGAAGTATTGGGTAAGTTTAAGTGCTATAGATTTGCAAATTGGTTTATAGTGCAAGTTCAATACAACTGATAGTTTTCCCTTTGAAATCAACTTTACCTCCAGTGATGTATTTTAGTTTGCTTGCTACGGAATAAAAAACGTATGCATAAAATATTTTTTAGCAAAGGTGTACAATGCAAAACACGATATCCTTGTATCTCACATTTATTCTTGCCCATCAGCAGCAATGTCGCAGTGCTTAGCAAACTGAGCTAAGAACCCAGCTACCTGAGTGTGATTCCCATTCATGGCTTACATCACCGGTGAGCAATGTCTGAACCGATGCTCTCTCCCACACACCAACAATCAGCGTGGTTAAGTAATTGCTCTCAAGAGCTTCTCTTTCAGGATAGCCATGTCGACCGGTCCACCTCTCTCCTTCACGATGTTTCGCCTCCGACGTTGGACTGTAAGGCTGGTCAAGCATCATCAGCCTGGTCGTGCAACGAATTCCATGACTGGCGCAGCCTCCATCCAGGAGAGTGGCTGTTTAAACAAAAGCTTAAAGTAAGAAGAATTAAACGCGGAAAAATTACAACACATAACGTGAAATATGGGTGGCGTAGAAGCGCAGTGAGTGGCGTTGCCTCACAGTAAGAAGGGCCTGAGTTTGATTCCCGGCTCGGATGCCTTTCTGTGTGGAGTTTGCGTGTTCCCTCCCCGTGTCTGCGTGGGTTTCCGCCAGGTACTCTGGCTTCCTCCCACCGTTCAAAGACACGCTGCTACCTAGATTAATTGGCCTGCTGACTAAATTGCCCCCTATGTACTAGCGACACAGCCTGGGTAAAGCCCGCCTTGTGCTCTATTTCTGCCAGGATAGGATCCAGCCCCCGGTGACCCTGTACAGAATTAAGCGGTAATGAAATTGATGACTCCAGTTTCCTTCCACAGTCCAAAAACGTCCTGCTGCCTAGATTCATTGGCCTGCTGACTAAATCGCCCCCAGTGGCCTGCGATGGACTGGCATCCTGTCCTGGGTACAGCCTTACCTTGCACCCCATGTCGGCCAATATAGACTCCGGCCTCCACAACCCTCGACAACGTTGAGTTGGTACGAATGACGATGATGAACATGGAATATAAACGTCTTGTGATTATAAAAGAAAAATTTAGCACCGCAAACTTTTACAATTGAGAGTAATTTCATGTATAGGAAGGTTAATCATTGCTGAGAATCTGTTTAACCTCCACTTTGTGATATACAAGATTTATTTTAAACACATTAGGTAACATTGTTTCCACTCTTTCTGACCAAAGAAGTAATGTTTTTTTTTCCTGGGCCATTACATAATTGGCAATGCCTTAATGTCTTCGATTTTTTTTACAATTCTATCTTCCCCAAAAGTCCATCACGGACGTTATAGTTTCTGGGTATAGATGATGACTCGTGAGCACATTAAGCACCTTGTAAAATATTTCTACAAGATGCATCGTCTCAATAATAATTTTTATACGTAGTAAACCCACGATTCAGCATGACTTGTATTGCAGTGAGCAGGTAAGTGTATTACAAGTACTGCCAATGTGCCTTAACGCATAACAGCAAGAAGAACTAAAAACTGTGGTAAATTTGGCTTTTAAACCATGTTCAATCACAATAACAATAGTGGTGCCCTGCAATTTCATGCTCATATCATAGCTGGCAGAAGAGCCTCCAGGGAGTTTTAGAGAGCGTGTCTAGATGGAATTTTTACATACTCTGTTACGGCCAATCATCTCAAGACGTGTGAGTACTGTACCCACACTTTACCCTACCACTTGCAACTCTGGAAGGCTCATTTATACTACTCGTTGGACGCCAAGGAGAGAGATTTAAGAAACTTGTGGCACCATTGTTTCAAACGGCCAAGCTGGAAGATATAAACGATGACGTGCGTTGAAAGTTCAAAGTGCAGTTTCGCTAATATCACTTTAAACAAAAAATATATTGGTAACAAAAAAACTAATACATTCTCACTGAGCCTTAAAATGTGAAATGCCTTTGTTTAGAAAATGTGGGGCGAAAGATTGGGGTTACAAGGAATGTGCGTGCGTGTAGGATGTTGATGGAGGGGGCTGATGCAAAAATTGCCAGTCCAGTCCCCACTGCGGTCTTTAGTGCCCAGACCCTGTGTGCGTGGTAGAGTTAATGTGGAATTTGCTGGTGTGCTGCCAATTATTCAATGAACGTTATCGGTCGCATATGGCGAGCGTGAGCTTTGCGGATACCATGTGTGGGTAATTGTCTGCAAGCTCGAAACTGCCACACTCTGGCTGTGTACCTTGCTAGCCGTGGGCAGAGCCGTTCACTCTTTGTGCAACAGTAACAATGTTTAATTGCTTGCAAAGTTGTTTTCAAAGCACGTGTGCGAGTCATGAATACTGTAATTAGGCATGCATGTTTAAGGAATGGCTGTAAAGAAAAAAAATCTGTACAAGCGTGGCATTGTTGCCTTATGTCCGTGGCTTTACTCTGGTAGATGTGAAATAATACCAATTTAACGTTCCTTTTCCATATGCCAAAGGTACTTTCAGGTATCAAGTTGTTCCTGTATTGCACTTAGCCGAATTTGACTGCCGGCAACGGCTAATATCAGTGGCGAGTTATAAGGAACGGCGATGGACTGGCGTCCCGTCGTCGGGTGTATTCCTGCCTTACGCCCTGTGTTTCCGGGATAGGCTCCGGCTCACCGTGACCCTATATAGGATTAAGCGGTTTCAGACAATGAGAGATGAGATGAGAGTTATAAGGAACACTACCTGAGTCCACACCCTACTTTCAGCAAGCAGCATGCAGTGAGTGGTGTGAATTGATCATGGTTCCTGAATTGTTAGAATTCCATTTTTTTATTACTTATGTCACTTGGGTAAGAACTGGGATATTATGAGTTATGAAGTTTGGTAGTACAGCTGGAAGGATATGGCATCACCATTCGGCAGAAGAGTCTTTTTCCCCTCTACGCGAGTCGCTCAATTCTCTCTACTTACAATTGTGATTCCATTCAAGAACCAATTGTCTTACATAGTTCATTTTGGAGTCTTTATTTGTTCGTTTTTTCTGGTTATAAAGGCTTACCTGATATAATTTGCATACATTCTGCATGAACTTACTATTATTGATTCTCACCCACGATTGATTCATGCCCGCATCATTCTGTGAGCTTAAGAATCGAACCTAATGGCATCATCACTGCATCGTTACATCTGGTATTGTGCACATGGAGATTCCCGTGCGAGGCTTGATTGCATATGGAGGCGTATTCATTGTGGATTCTTAATCTCACATACAGGCGTCAAATTGGGAAATAATCTATTTGTGTGTCCTGTAGTGCATAAGACAGCATGATAAAGAGGATTGGATTGATTCTTTATCAAATCATAGCTCCAAGTCACGGCACTTGTTATCGAATCTGACTAGGAGGTATTGTCGGCGTCTATGGTTACATTTTGACTCGATGATCGCGGTATGTACCGCGATTGCTAAACGTTTCCATAAACTTGCCAGGGTTCACAAGGATCATATTTATATATTTTTTTTGTGTGAGCTACCCACGTTGGTGGGGAGTTGTGGCTCATTGGCTTAATAGCGCACTGTGCAGTGCACCCTGGTCATGCATAACATCGGTGGCAGACTGGTCCACTCGCACTGGTTCAGGATAGTCAATTACGGTCGAACAACCCCTGCATCTGGCATTTGTTAATTTATTATCGATATCCGCTTAATACTCTACACGATTGCGGGGGGGGGGGTGTGTGGAGCCTATCCCGGTAGACATGCAGCGAAAGGCAGGGTTAAACCCAGGGATTGGATGCCAGTCCATAACAACAGGGTACGGGGGGGGGGCAATTTTGTGAGATTAATTAACCAATGCAACATATTTATGGACTGTTGGAGGAAACCGGAGTACCTGGCAGAAAGCCACGTGGGCATGGAGAGTGCATGCAAGCCTCATCCAGAAAGGCACCTGAGCTGGGAATCGAACCCAGGACTTCTTGCTCTGAGTTAGCAGTGCCACTCACTGCACCACCATGTCACACCCATCACTGTTATGGCACGAGGAATCCGTCATCCAGCAGTGGATTAGCAACAGACTGTAAATAGTTAATTAGTGCAAAATGTTTCACTTACAAGGTTGTATTTATCTTGGCTCCACTGTGTCGCACAATGTGCTGCATATTAATAGTAACAACAATAATGTTTGAAGAAATTCTATCGAAGTATAAACCATTGGAGTGGTGAAAGACAAAATTGTATGACTGAGGTTGTCTGTTCCCTTCATTATGTACACGATACCAGCAGATGATTACTGTTATTCCAAGGATATTGGATATATACTACAGACTAAGCTCAAGCTACAAGTTAGGGTGACATTCCCATGCTATCTCAACACGAGGGTGAAATGTAATGGTCATGGGTAAAGTTGAACAGGTTAGTGTTCACAGCAACTTGGTATTAATATTGAGAGCATATGGGCGATAACCAGACTTCTAGAATTTGAGGACGTCTAAACTTTATTGGCTTTGGCTGTGTACACTGTTTACATAGCATCTCATTCCTTATATTTCAAACATCTCTTCTATTTTTAAAGTGTGACCCTCGGGTGAAAAGCGCTCTATAAGTACAATTGTTATTATTAAAGAAATAAAACCATCCTTTGGGAGTGATGCAGTAACACTGGTGGAGCCGCAGTGAAACGCGTATAATAGATTT
Source organism: Mordacia mordax (assembly GCA_036362905.1). Taxonomy (NCBI): domain Eukaryota; kingdom Metazoa; phylum Chordata; class Hyperoartia; order Petromyzontiformes; family Petromyzontidae; genus Mordacia; species Mordacia mordax. The sequence goes on along the minus strand of JAZEWT010000014.1, from coordinate 17,208,456 downwards.
TGAGCATTCCAAACACGATTTGTCCCTTTTATTCCCATTCTACGTAAATGTGACTTAATTGCATCTCGTTTTCTTAGCTAGTTATTAAGGGGTCGCTGATAATTATCATAATCTCTGCCAGTTAACAAAAGGTAGTTTTTTTTAATCTCTTCTCCCATCCTGTTCCACCCTCCCCCATCTCATTTTAGCGTTTAGCTGCAGCAACCACAAAAAAACCCCCACTCTAATTAAATGTCGTGTTCACTCTGATGTCATTGTATCCTATAAACAAGGTATGCGATGCATTTCGCTTTCTCAGCTGTTCGCGCCTCGTTACAGACCATACACGCAGAATTCAACCGTAGGCAATGAGTTTTCTTTGCCGAAGAGTGCTAGGACTTTGCAAAACATCAATGTGCAGCCCTGCAATTGCTTGATCACGCAGTTGCTAGCAGAAAGGTCACCTTTATAGGGGGCTTAAGAGGGCCCCTTCCAGACGGTACTTGGCCTGCTCTCTCACACTGCCCAAGCCATTGAATAGATTGCTATATATAATTCCGACATGTACTCAATCTTCTATTCTGTTGAATCATATTTCTTTGTTTTGTACTGTGGAAAATGTGTCGTGCAAAAATGATGGTTTGGATTTTTATGGATCGTAATACATGGCGTTTTTTTAATTTTCTGAGAGTGCAAACAATGCAAACAAAACCTCAGGCTGGCGTGTGAACTTTAAAGTCCACTTAAAGCACCTTATGCTGTGGGTACAGTACCTACAAATAGGATTAACTCGTCAACATAATTGGAGGTACTTTGCAGTGGGTAGTATACCCCCAAATGCCCTGTAATGTGTCGTTTGTTATTTACATACATAGCACTCATCGCCACCTACTGGCAGACTGACGCCAACTCGCAGTCTCGTGGCAAGTCACCTTGTGCCCGCACATGGACAAACTGCCGTTAGGGCATCCCGTAAGCCAACTGCCGCAGTCAAGAGACATTTTTTTACGTTATGGATGCAATATAAGTATGAAGGCAGGTATTCACATTATTGTATTACAGCACTTTGTTTTAACAAGTGGGTTATACAGAGTTGAGGGCCAATGTTTTCAATTCTCCCACATATTTTCTTTGTTGTATTTTTATTCATTTTATGGCAGCAGGGTGGTGCAGTGGTAACTTCAGAAAGTCATGTAAGAGGCGGTTCAATACCTGCCTCGGGCAACCTTTCTGTGTCGAGTTTGTGTGTTCTCCCCCTGTTCTGCGTGAGCTTCCTCCGGGATGTTTGTTTTCTTCCCACAGCTAAAAAAAAGCCAACTTCTTAATTAATTGGCCGATAACACTATATATAGTGCTGTGTTCCTCGTGCCTTGCTATCTCTTTGTCAATAATGAGCAGGTGCGGGATTTGTGCGTGTTATACATTTAATTATTAATTCACTGCAGTGGCGCAGTGGTTAGCGTACTGTGCTATGAACCTAGTGACCCAAGTTAAGATTTCCATCCATAGTGAACATCAGTGGTGAGTGGTCTCCGAATTGGCCATTCTCCAACCCGCACTGACCAGCATGGTAAGGATTTATGAAACGTTCATGTTGAAGGACACCCTGCGTGAAGGCCTTCATCCAACGCTGTGCCGTATAACCGTATAATAATAGTTTTAAAAGTGTCATTCGTGCAGATTGCATGCCAAAAATGCTGAACATTGCAAACGACATTAACGTCAATAAAGGAACTAGCACACCACAGAGAACCAAAACGATCAAGGGTACGGGGGTTAATGTAATGCTTACTAGGGTAGGGCGAATGTTAACTTCCACACCATTATTGATTATGTTGGTGAATGTGCACAAGTTGCATGTAACGCGAGAGCATTCGAGATTGTTGGAGGCAAGTCAAAAATGGCACGCTTGGCAGGCACAAAGTAAATAATAATAATGTACTGCTTGAAACGTGCGTAATATTTGTTCTGCTTTGAAGAAAAAAAATGACTCGGAGATACGAAGAACTGCAGAGAGGCAGGGGAGGGGGAAGGCAACCATACAGTAACCCGGTGCCAATATATATATACCAGACACTGCATTTTATCTAAAGTAGTATGTTATCGACCATATAGTAAGTGGTTTTTTTTCTCTCACTATCTTACCGACGGTGGTCAAAGTTCTGTAATCGTTTGCGGTTATGAAGAACACTGCTCTTGTGAACACTCTGCATGATTCCGGCACAATCACTGACAAATGCAGCAGTGGTGTGGTGACACTGAAACCACGCGACAATGCGCACCTGGGCTCAGGCTGTTGGGGAGACCTTATCCCAGGTGGCGCTTCCAAGGGTGTTGGCTCGCAGTGGAATTTGAGGAGACAAAAAGACGTTAGGAAAGTGGGCTTTTACTCACAAAGGTCCCTTGGCATTCTAAACGTAAATATGAAGATAACCAGTACCTTAACTGTCACATATACACAAGCCAGTACCAGCCCGTCTGACAGATGGGTGATTTTTTTTTCCCCAGCACCGGTATTTAACAAAACTGCTTTGAATGATAGATTTGTAAAGCTTCATTTGGTCTTACCCTCCATCCTCCAACACCTGGCCACTTTTATATATATTCTGTCGTCAAGTTACCAGTGGAATGAAAGCGTTGCTAATGCGTGGTATTAAGCTCTCAATGCATTTCTTTAAAAAAAAAGGGGGGAGTCTGTGCGTCTCTAAAACCTCACGAGGTTTAAACGAATGTGAGTAATTATCAGCCATGATCTAGCCGCCACTGGATGGACATCTCTAAGTTGTCACCCTCTCGTCATCTCTCAGTTCTGTATTGTAACACTTCATCTAACACTCGCACGCGAGTGGGATTAATCGCTCCATCTCCTTGGTTGATGTGCTTTCGAATGTATTCTGTTGTTGGCTGCCACTGTCACTATTCTTCGTCATCAGTCGTGAGCCCTTTGAGTGATGTATCCTGCCTGAGCCCTCCTGTCTTTCTGAAGTGATTACAATGTCTCTAACTTGGTCCGTGTATTCCTTTACCGTTCTTCTGCAAAGAGGAATAAGAGGAGTGTGAGGGTTATTATCGTGCTAGCAGTCGAAATCAAGCACAATAGAGCATAAAATGAGGTTTCACTTTTTGTAGCACAAAGGTGACACATCTGATGCTCTGCCCCCAACTTGTGTCACACAGTAACATTAAGGGTCATCTGGAGGCCACTAACTTAATAAATGGCTCAAAGTGAAACATACATTGGGCAAATAATTTTTGATATAATGACTAAAATGTTAGATCACTAAAAATCCAGCATACCGGCAAAGTGACTGCTAGATTTATTTTAGCATTTGAGGGCACTCCGATGGGGCAGCAGGATTTATGTTTGCCCACAGGATTGCAGTTTGAAAAAAGAAATCCCACCGCACCCTTTATAGCAGCGAAGGCCAGGAATACAATGTCGAACTTGTGCACCTTACACTGTTGAAACCCAATCTCAGTCATATCCAGTTTTGGACCCAACCCAGCCGTCTGGCCACTGCCGTATGAAGTCCCCAGGTCTTGCCGACTTGTCAGGGTCGTTTGACCGTACTCCACCATGCTGGTCATTGCATAAAGACCATTGTCTACTGCAGTTAACCTTGGCTGGGAATCAATTTCAGGTCGCTGGGATCATAGAGGATGGAGTCGACAGGTGATACACCGGTCACTGCACTCAGATTTGAAGCTGGTGATCTGAGTTCGATTCCCGAGCCTGTCTAGCCTGAGTGGTGAATAACATCTAAACAGATTATTTGTGCTCTCTGTTTAGCACACTGTACTGACAAATTTCAGCCAGGAAGTATGGTTAAACAATCCCCTTGACTTGCATGACACAAGGATCTCTCCATCCACCAGTGAATTGACAAGAGCATCAATTATTTAATGTTATGACATACACTCTAGCGGGAATACTTAACGCGGATGTTCACAGAAATGTGATTTTTTTTTTCCGAAACCGTTGCGCATTATTAATATACGCACAGGTAGACCACATAAAGCACCGACGAGTGCATTGGAAGATAAATAATCGTGCAAATGAATGAGGATTCCATCCCACGCTTTGCATTTGAGCTAATCAAAACAGAATCACGCTCTAAAGACGAGAGAGGGGGGGGAGAGAGAAGAACAAATCAAATGCAGACGACAAGAATGATTTTCCTCCATCGGAATGTGCCGTGAAGCGTAAAATGTTGTCTGGCCGAGCACACAGCCTGTTTCTTTTGTGCTGCACAGTAAAAGCCTCTCTCACACACACGGGCTGCGTGCAGCCAAAGTGCTGTGAGTTCAACTGCTCACAACCCCCCCTCCTCCTCCTCCTCCACCACCAACACCCACCGGCCAAACTTCCACAAGCAGCGCAGATACACAGCCGAATGTTGCCCTATAAAGTGTGCACCATGAAAATAATGCCCACGCATGCATATTTGCCCCGTGGCGCTGGGCAGAAAGCTCTGAAGACTGACGGTGCCTTTTGCAAGGGCGCTTGGACGGAAGATGGGAAACACATTCAACGGTGTGACGCCGCAAGACTCTTGTGCATTAATATATAAGAAGAAAACTGAGCAAACACACAGGAGGCAAGACTGTGGATGAGGAGGGCACAGATAAGTAGACGGGATTATACCGCAAGAACAAGTACTCCAGCAATAAAGCAATGCGATGAGGCAATATTAGCTCAAGCATTGACACACGCCTCGAGACAGGACAAAAGTACACACTACACTTTCCTGCCCACTTACAGAAACATTCCTGTACACGTAGCACAAAGCATACCGTGAAATCTCTAGTTCTGAGAACGTCTGCCTGAAGTGTACGGTAATGCATTAATAATACACTTTATACTTTGCCGTTTCCATCGTTAGCTTTTTAGGGATTGCGCCATTCCTTTCCAACAAGGTGTGCTGAGGTTTTTGTTCGCCCCAGCTGTAATCAGTTATCACTATGGTGATTAAACTTTGCCCCGAGACTGGATAATTGGTTTGGCAGTCTCTTGCAAGGCAGGCTCTTGTGAAGGTTGAATAGTTAACAGTAGAAGTTTTCGCTTTAAGACATTTAGGGTTCAGATCAACGATAACTTTAAAATGTACAATTTTGTTGTAAAGTATAATGCAGTTAATCTTGTTAATGTAATACATTTGCTGTTTTTGATATGTGTTTTATAATCGCAAAAGCCTTTACAAACAATAATTTGATGTTGGAAAAATGTAATTTTGATGTCCCATGCATGATTTTTGGGGTTGTACCACGTGTTGTTTTGGCAGGTTGATCGACATTTTGCTCTACGTTGCTTGAGGATGTTTATATTATAGCAGTAGTAGGATAACCATTAGTTTAATGCAAAAAAAACCCCTACGAAGTTGAGTCGCTTACATCATCATAATCTCCCGTTATTCAAATTATACAAGCGTGAGCAGTGCTCAACTAGAATGCCTGTGCATCTCGTGTGCGAAATTTAGCTTTTTGAGACGTAACGTAAACTCTGTATACATAAGTCAACGTGCTCATTGAAAGCACAGTAATATACAAGAGCAGAGAATGTGTTTTCATAGCTGTTCATTGGAGCAAAAGTCTACTTAATAAAACAAAATTTGCAAACCGTAAATCACAAAGTTTTTGTAATAATAATGATAGCCGTATACACGGCATCGGTCGTACACGATGTAACAAATTGGGACGAATGAAGTTTGCGTTGTGCGTGATGAACCAATCACTGTGAGTTTACGCACACACATCCCACAAAAAAATATTGGTTGACTTTTAAAACGCCAGCAGAGCGGGCCACTCTAAATAAGGCTCGTTACAGTGCTGCTTTTCATTATTATTATTATTTCTTTCCTTCCCCTGGCCCGTTGGCTTTACAGTTACACTGGGAAGGCTTTACAGTTACACTGGGAAGGTTCGTGCTGGCTGGCGCATAGCCAGCATTCCTGCTGCCTGTGACCCCTCTGCACCTTCCTGCCCCCCCATCCCATCCCATCCCCACCCCACCATAGGAGGCAGCGAATGTAGGTCACGAGCATAACCCGCAAGCCAATCGCGTTGGACAGCGCCCCCAGGGAGGGCCCGGCCAGTGGCTCGACGGTATGAATGCACCGGCCCGCTAGCAAGGCGCACATCGGCAAGGTAGTTGCACGGGGAATTTTGGGAGACTTTCGTGCCGTTGTGTTGGGTTGGAGGGAGGAGATGCAGAGGGGGGGGGGTTTGTTGCGGTAGCTAAAGAATCTGCTGTCAATGGGCCGGAATAGTCACATTGAGAGGCAGCGCTAACGAAATGTATAAACTGTTTTAAAAAAAAAAATCGTGATATTTCGACTCAAGAATGTCTTCGAGCACGGTTTAGATTTAACTTTTGGATGAAGGAAAAGATGTCAATGGTTAGGGTCTTAAACGTCGTTGGAACTTTACAACTGTTTTGGCGTAAAGTGCGGAATGACTCGGCATATGCTTAGTAAGGTAGGATACATTTTTTTTGACGTATTTTCTTATTGGCGTGCATGCGTCTTGGATAAAGTTGTGAACAAATGATGATTTTATTATGGGAGTAAATGCAACACGGGTGTATCCGATGAATAATCTGTTCTTCTCGTTTTTATTAAATGTTTTCATAAGGTAAACCATACGTTTATGATGTTGCTTAAATTCAGTTCGCAAAGGGTAAAATATCCTCTGTTAAAGGACATGTTTTTATTAGCATTGTATTTTATGGGTTCTTTCCCACAATGCGGAAAGTTCAACTGAAAAGCCTGAAACTATAATTGTAATAAAAGGATAATCAAATTAGTTTAATGTGTTCATAAGGGCAGCACAGTGCGTAACATTGGCACCCTACAGCAAAAGGTACGTGGGTTCAACTTCCACCTCGAGTGCTTCTCTATGTTCAGTTTTTATCTTCTCTCCGTGTCCAGATGAGATTGTGTTGGGTACTCTGGTTTCCTCACACAGTCCATAAACATGCTGCCTGGCTTAATTGGCTTGACTAAATGTCTCCCAGTGCCCAGTGATGGATTGGCGTCCTATCAGTGGTATAGCCCTGCCTTGCGCTATGTGTTTGCCATGATATGTTCCGGTCCCCTATAGCATTAAGCAGGCACTTTGTTTATATATACAATTGTGAATTTATGATTTATAACTAACAAGCTGTACCGGAAAAAAAAACCTTCACAGACCTTCCTTAATATCGCTTTCAGTGTTCAATGGATTAGTGTTATATAGTACTGGATACTGTTAAATAAGTTGTTTGAGGAACTAACGTCTGTTATAAAAATTAACCACATGGTAATGTTTCTCTGGTGGTGTCTATATTTACACCACTTGCTGTGCCAGGCCACAGATTTCTAGGAAACAGGCTATAAAATAGTTGATGTTGAAATATATATTTTTGAGAATACAGTTTGCAATACATAATGGACTTATTAAGAGCCACATACTCTCCTGCCTCACTAAGCCAGGAAAAATATCTACCATTATATAAATAAGCAATATGAGGTGGGGGGCTCCTGAAGGTGCCAAAGGTACATTCTACAATGTGGTGACTTAAAATATAGTAAGTTGCATTTTTCTTTTATGTTTCTGAATGTTTGAGCTTAAAGAAGATGCATGTGATTTGTGTGTTTGCTAATCCAACAAACTGTACTTTGCCAAAACACTTTAATAATTCAAAGGAGTGAGAGGAGTGTGAGTTAATCAATATTAAAGTTGGCAGAACAGTCAGCAGACTTTAAACAAATAGCAAATGTGGATTTTGTTGGCTCTGCGTGTTCAGTAGCATGTTTAGCAGGGTGGTGGTGTCGTTTTTTTGTCTATAAACCAGCACTGGACGCAGGGTTGGTGGATCGCTGCACAAATGTTGTGAAACTCCTTGGGGGAGCCTGGCTTGCCAAGAGACAGTCTGTGCAGCAGATATGTCGACTCCACCTGTTCCATCTTTTTGGGATCAGGTGTTTCTCCCTGGCACACTTATCATTTTCCACGGGTAGTCAGGTTTCCTCCCAGATGTAATCACATCCACAATATAGAGGACTGCATAGCTGGAGCAATGTTGGTGCTGGCTCATCAAGAGGCTGCCTTTCTGTTTGTTCGTAGTCCCTCGTGTCTCCGAGCCTTTCCTTCTCTTTACTAGAGTAAGTAAATCCTGTGCCCGTTGCAAGATGGAATTATTATACTGGGGCGGGGCACAGTGGCCCAGTGGGTAGCGCTGTCACCTCACAGCAAGAAAGTCCCGGGCTCGAATCTCGGCTCGGGTGCCTTTCTGTGTGGAGTTTGCGTGTTCTCTCCCCGTGTCCGCGTGGGTTTTCGCCGGGCACTCCGGTTTCCTCCCAGAGTCCAAAAAACATGCTGCCGCAAAGGTTAATTGGCTTGCAGGCTAAATTTCCCTCAGTGCCCGGTGATGGACTGGCGTCCCACAGTGGGTATATCCCTGCCTTGCGCTCTGTGTCTGCCGGGATAGGCACTGGCTCACCGCGACCCTGTACAGGACAAAGCGTTTTCTGACAATGAGATGAGATTATTGTACTGCTCTTTTCATTATTTGTCCACAATTATCCAATTTCCCTCCAATACTGTTTTTGTATTCACCAATTCGGTGCAATATAAAACCATTGCTGTGGAGGCAGTGGCCCAGCTGTTCATGCACGCCGTTATGATCCACACCACCAGGGTTAACTTCCCGGCCACAGCTAATGTCAGCGGTGAGTGACACCTTAGCTTGTGCTGGAACACTTTCCTTACCAACCGATATTATTACTGTTAATTATTATTTAGCAGGCCCGTATCCAGGGCGATATTGTAATAACGTGGTGAGGATTCTCCAATTAATGCCGATCGCCGACAGTGTGGGAAGGCCTTCATTCTCCACTAGATTGCCCAAAGGTTCGAAATGATACATTTGCTTGTGAATTCTAAACTCTTCTGGCATGCCATCATTGAATCCATTTGGAATGAGCTCCTGCAATATCCATCATCGCAAACCGTTGTGATGCAGTAGTGATATATTACACCTTAGGTCTGTCCAGCCAGTCAGTATTAAGTAGATCTTCGTAAAGTTGGGACGCTTGCTCTTTCGTCACGGAGGCATCCTGAGCAATGGGTGGTGTTAAGCCACCAAACTGCAAACCCCCCTCACAAGCAATGTATTGCCCAGTGGCTTCGACGTTGTACCACCACTGCCGTTACAAAGGCTTCACTTGAGCAATCTTCCTCTTGAAATAGTTTATAGGTTGGCCTTTTTAAGTGCGCCGTGCGGTCAACCAAGAATCAAGTGAATTGTCTCGATTACAGCCCCTCTTGGAGGTGAATGTGATTGCTCAGTTACTGTTGACATAATTCGCGCAATGGGTAGCTGCTGTTAAGCTGACTCGTTTTGTTTTAGTACTAAGAAAAAATCATGAATGCAGCTGGCATTCGTACAAAACCAGGACTCTTAGGCACCAGGTGTGGTGGTGCGTTTACGCGGTTAATGTTTAGGCACATCCCAGTCGGTTATAGTGTGGCTGTGCAGTGGTAGCATTCACGTCTCACGGACAGAAGATCCTGACCACGGCATTTCTATTCCGACCTTGGGCACCTTTCTCCGTAAATTTGGCGTGGTCTCTTCTTCTTCTGTGTTGAGTTTCTCCAGGTTCTCAGGCTTCCTTCCACAACTGAAAAAACACTCAATAATTCATTGACTAATACCATTGTAATATATTATAGGCAGTGTCTGGGTGGGTTGGGGCTGGTTAACTACGTGGCTGATCCCCCCCCCCCCCGTGCAGTTTCCTCCTGCATCCAAATCGTTCTCTCTTCAAAGGAATACCTTCGACATTAAATTTAAATGTGCATTATGGATTATAAGTGATAAGTGTGTTGTTTTTTTTATTCACAGAGCATCGTTTATGCCCAGCTTCAATGTCAAGTTGCTAGGCCTTGTATGATGGATGGGACAAGTAGGTGCATAGTAAAAATTTGTTTACATTTTTGGACTACTCTGAAAAATTACAGTTTGGCCTTATTGCAGCTTTTTTTGATTATCTGATTTGGTTTTGTTTGAGGTTAATTCTAAACTGTTACATTTACATACATGGCTTCACTTACATGCGTTTCCCACCAAAAGTGCACACAACATCACTCGTGCATGAATTAAAATATATATTCATTTTAAATAATCGTGCTACTGATGGAACATCACATTACATATTAAGGGTTCATGTATTAATATTTACAATTCATATATTGTATCTAAATGATGGACGTAATTTTGCGAATCTACTCAATTGAAATATAAAATCAAATCAGAACTGTAGCTCAATCGTCCCAAAAATCTGATGTCCGATTTTGTTCGTATGGCTGAAATTTTTAATTAAAATCTCCTCTGTTGTGCATTGTTGGAGAGAATACAAAAATCCGAAATTGCATCAGCGGACAGTGTCTTCTGTACATGTGTCTTTCCACATAAAGTATTTATTAACCCCTATGCCGTATAATGTCAGCAGCATGAGTGTTTCTGGATATGCTCATAACACCCAATGACCTTAGCTTGGTTGTGCACCTGTCTGACAGCACTTGATTTTATCACTGATTGGAACTGACATTTTGTTCCATACGCAACCCTTAAGATACTTATACGTGACAAACCATGCTTGGTGCTGATTTATATATATATATATATTTTATAATATGACATTCATCCCATTTTCTACTTTTTGTCATTGATAAAGAGTTAGAATTTTGCAGTAAAATATAGGAAGCCCAAATGAGATAGATTTTTGTGAGTCTTTTAAGTAAGTGAGCTGTACGATGAGCCTCACAAATCATGTGTTGAGCAAAAGTTTGCTTATTAAATTACATTTGCCACATCGACAAAAAGAAGGCAAAAGTTAAGTCCCATTGAACAGAGCAAAAGACAACTTTGTGACAAAAAAATAGTTTTATTTGAATTTCTTGTCCATCACACAGGATTTACTTGTATTCAGTGCAATTCTGAGTACAGTACACATCCAGGCCTGATGAGGGGCTGGCTCTAGGGGGTACATCTTGACAGATTCCCCAAGCGGCAAAGATTCATTTACAAATTCCAAGAATGCTGCTTGCTTCCAACAGCCGCTCTTTCGGGATAGCCGCGTCGATCGCTCCCTCCTCTCTCTCCTTCGCCACGTTTCCCCTCACACGTTGGAGGCGCGTTCGGACGTTCTCTGCCACATCGCCAAAGGAGAGAGGAGCAGCGATCGACGCGGCTGTCCCGAAAGAGCGGCTTTTAGACGCAATCATCAAGCATCGAGGTGGCGCGGTGGCACAGTGGTTAGCGCTGACGCCTCACAGCAAGAAGGTCCCGGGTTTGAGTCTCTCGGCTCGGGTGCCTTTCTGTGTGGAGTTTGCATGCTCTCCCCGTGTCCGCGTGGGTTTTCGCTGGGTACTCCGGTTTCCTCCCACAGTCCAAAAGCATGCTCCTGGATAGGTTGATTGGCTCGCAGACTAAAATTGTCCCGCAATGCCTGGCGTTGGACCGGCGTCCCGTCGTCGGGTGTATTCCTGCCTTACGCCCTGTGTTTCCGGGATAGGCTCCGGCTCACCGTGACCCTATATAGGATTAAGCGGTTTCAGATAATGAGATGAGATGAGATCAAGCATCGAGCCGTGAAAACCTACATCAGTACAATTACAAGAATGATTTATTTATGATTGGAGCCCCCAGCAAACATGTGTTAGGGCACACACTTCTCTTGACCATGGTGTATGTAGACTAGCATCAAATGTGTTGTTATTTGGATTTCTTGTACACCTGAATGTTTGTGTAATATGCTTGCATAGTTTGCATGTAATGTTTGATTAGACAAATGTTTTATTGCTGAACAAAGTGGGTCCTGTCACTTGCAGCGCTTTGTGACTCTTGGGTGAAAGCTCCTTTAGATATTCAAATATTGTTATTTGTGTAGTCTCTCAGCATAGCTGTGCATAATTGCAGCGTTGCCAATGTTCTTACAAAGCACAGCCCGTGCCGTACATTTTAATAAATTGGACCGTAATCTTGAGGTTATAAGATGTTTTGGAATGTAGTATGTGCCCCAGACTTGTGGTAGGTGTGAATCAAGTTGCATGGATCTGATCTCGCTCACATAGCAAATTATAAAGACGCACCCCGACCTTTAGCTTTCAAATACAAGGAAGAAGAGTATATGGCAGTTGATGGGATAGACATCTTCTCTCAAGGCACTCGGCAAATCTCTACCTTACTGAAATAGACTGAATAAGTTTTTAAATAACTTGTTGGTTCTGTATATTTTTATCCCCTTTTTGACAATTTACATTTATATAATTAATACACTGATCATTACATTGACACACTTATACGATATGCTTTACATTGCTCAATGTCCTCTTGGAAGTACCACATTTAAATTGTTTACTCCGACCTGTCATCACCGCAATATTTATGTAATAATAATATTTAGTACTTATAAACCATTCGGGCATGGTGGTGCTGCAATTAGCTCACAGTCATATCATTCCAGTGACCTGAGACTTTTCAGTCACAGATCCCATCAGTGATGAGCGATATCGGAACCAGTCCTGGAGGTCCGTTTCACGAACCAGCACCGACCGGTGTAGGAAATGATGGTTAAACAATTCCAGTGACCCACACTGTGTGGAGAGGCGTTGATCCAACCGTCAAATGACCGGAATAACAATTATGTATTACCTATTAAGCAGTGTACATACGTAACCTCTGACAGAAACATACAGTGTTATAGCGGTGTTTGTTTTGGCGTTGTTTTCTTTGTTACCTTTGTTCGATATTACTTATATCTTGGAGTCAAACAATCCTTTGAGACGTTTATTTCCCTACCAAATGTCTGCTCATGGTCCACGTGATCACGTGAATTGCTGTATATGTATATAATGTCGAGGCGTATGATCAGAGATATGTCCTTAGGTGCGCTAGCTTGTAAGGGTTATTTATGTATAATATAATGAACAGGCAACTTCGGTTCACTAGATTCCATTTTTTTTAATAGAACAAGAAAAGGGCAAAAAACCCACACTGCACTTTTTAGATTTTTTTTTCTAAAAGCAGAAAAATCCTTTTGAACCGTGAACTTGGCTGAGCTGATGGTTTCAGTGTAAATCCTTTAAGCCAGTTATCGGCAGAAGTCTTTTCCATAGAGTACACTGTGCCTTCTAAAGTGCTTTTCTGTATGGATTGTAGACCAAAAGGTCGCTAGCTGTTGTACCAAACCTGCATTTAGCTCAAAAGGTTATATGCAGTTTAAATGATATTCCCAAACTTTATTATCCAGACGTTATGTTCTCTTCGAGGAAAGTTTAGTTTTCATATCTCACGTCTGCATCAATAGTGCCATTGTAACTACATCTAAAATAATGACGTAAAATGGTACACGGGATGTTTCAGCTTGCCTAGTAAAACATCTTTCCATACCATTTTGTAGTTAAGGAATCTTCGGCCACAATACTTGTTGGTTTTTTTCGTCGCATTCAGGAGGGAAAGTAATGAAACCAGACGGAGTTTTCTCATTCGGCCAATCACGATGATAAATGTACTACGGCGAACACGACCACGTGTGTTGTGCGAACCGTTAAACGCATTCCCAAAAAGATAGAGAGAGGGTCTGAGGAGCTAGCGCCACCGCATGTGTGCAATCCGCTAACCAAAAAAAACCCCGTCCTTCCTTCAGCACGTGCACGCTTGGCCGCGACGACTGCCAGGAAGGCAGTCTCAAACAAAAGCGCCTTTCAAAATGGCCACGCGGCAGGCCACAGCTGCCCCTTCAGCCGCCTCCTCACACGTGCTTGCGTGACCCCTGAACTCCGGTGAGGCCCCCGTGTGAGACGTCGATATGCGGCGGTGACGGCGGCGGCGGCGGCGGTTCGCGAATTGCGGCTGAGAGGGGGGGCACGGCGAGGGAAAACCAAATTGCCGTGGAGAAAATGATCGCTTGTTGTGGACGGGACTCGCGGTTTTGCTCAGTTCTGGAGCGCTGGGGAGGTCTGCGGACGCGCTTCCCGTGGTCTTCTAAGGTACCGAGCGTCGTGCGGATGTATTTTTGAGGGCTGATGATGTACTGTGCACTTTGCATGGTTGCTGTAAAGTTTTAAGACGTGTATACTTTTGCTGTGTTTGTGGCATGTAGCAGCGCTTGTTTACCGAGGTGGGTACGTATTAAATACCAAGTTAGAAAAGTGATGTTAATATTATTTAAGTGTCCTGTGACGTTTGTTTTTTCATCGAGGAAATTTTCATGTAACATTTGCATATATTTTTTGGACTTTTTGACTAAAGTTTAAAGTATTAATGCACTGACTCTCCTTCTCTCTGCCTGTGAAGGCAAGGTTGATCAGAATTCGTCTAAAGGTCGTCCAATATGACCAAAGTCGTATTTCAATGTGTGTCGCTATTAATTGAATTAACCCATTGATATCTGGACAATTTTATCAATGGATTGGCCATAACTCGGTGACAACTACCACAGCTATAATTAATATCATGTTCATTCTAATTTGATAACACACTTCCCTGTGATGTAATTATACCTGACTTCATCTCAGGAGGCGCATCCCCACGCAAGGGAGCCTAGGTGACACATGGCCAATGCCCCTGGGACCAGGTTTTGTCTTGTCCCTGCCTGTCATTACCAACTCACATTTACAAAAGTGCTTTAACCTGCTCTTATCCACCTCTTTTATCTTTTTGATCCTAGATCTCATCTCATTATCTGAAACCGCTTAATCCTATATAGGGTCACGGTGAGCCGGAGCCTATCCCGGAAACACAGGGCGTAAGGCAGGAATACACCCGACGACGGGACGCCAGTCCATCGCCGGGCAATGCGGGACAATTTTAGTCTGTGAGCCAATCAACCTATCCAGGAGCATGCTTTTGGACTGTGGGAGGAAACCGGAGTACCCGGCGAAAACCCACGCGGACACGGGGAGAGCATGCAAACTCCACACAGAAAGGCACCCGAGCCGAGAGATTCGAACCCGGGACCTTCTTGCTGTGAGGCGTCAGCGCTAACCACTGGGCCACCGCGCCGCCTTCAATAATTGCCACCAGTTGTCGTCAGCATAGACAATATAATATCGCAACGATAAGATGAATGCATACATGAATTATTATCTTGGCCACTTACTCAAGGGGTACATGTTGATTAAAAAATGTATAGCGTACATACTTCGGAAGACAAATGCACCTGATTTGTATTCCTTGTGTCACTAAAACGCAACCTAATGATGTATAGCAGTGTAAGTATAATGTATAAATACATTTCATAATTTTCGCCACCATGGTGTTATAATCATCAACCGAACAAAAAGATGACAAAACATTTTAAAGTTGCGCAGTTTCAATGGTGTTGGTTATCGGCTCTTGAATGCAGGTTAATACCTTGGAGGCGGTATGTACTTTTCATGTCCCGTTCGTGAAACTTTATTCAGAGTATTATTGGCTTAGAACAGTGTGGGCTCTTAGGCTTCTTCAACGAGCTGCACATTGGGTCACTTACGCTGACATACTTTTCACAACAGGGCAATCTGCTCATTTCACTAAACTAGTAATTGCGTGTAACCAAATTGCCTGGGCACTCGTGTGCAATAGCATACCCATGCACCCGATGCCGAGGGTGTCTATTTACAACATGCTTGGTGGTGTTACTCTGAGAAAAAATAGTTGTAAGGCTTAGGTCGTGGTAAAATGTAAGAACATTTAAACTCAGAACCCTTGCACCAGAAATTACACTTCATAACTAGATCACCTGTTCGGTATCTTGCACTTGCGTAACTTGCTTTTGATGGGTGTAACCCTGAATTATATTTTACTCTGTGCCTGGCCTAGTTGGTGATGACTTGAGCGGAAATGGTTGCCAGTTTTGTGAGACGCTTGTCATTTCTCTCACCCCGCACTGCTTACCCAGCACCATCACCTCCTCCTTTCCCCCATTACACTCTGCAGTCCAGACAGTAGTGCTTACTAAACACTTTCAACTTAGCTGTGTATATGCCAAGGGATCATTGGCACACTGTGCGAGGACTAATGGATGCAACATTCAAGTTAAACTTTCACCTTTCCATTAATGAGCACACGGGGAATGTGCAGCGGTGAAAGAATTCTAAACTTCACTTTGAATTCCGCACGAAACGCCAAGCGCCCATGGGATACACTCGGCCAGAGCTGAGTGGCTGTCTGGAGTTTTCATGTAACATGGTCACAATTATGCCGCAGTAATCGGCCCATCTGGGAAAGATTAACATAATTAAGGGTCTCCTCCATGAAAGGAGGCCGGATGAAGCAGCAACGGTACGCAGTTGGTAGGGAAGAGTGTGGCCCTGCGGAGGGAGCTACGCGTTATCCAGTCACCATTTCACCGTGAGGGGATTACTGCCTTGCGTGCCCCTTGCGTCTGTCGTAAAAAAAAAGTGGGGAACATAACATATACGACTATGAGGTACTTTTATAGAACGACTGCCAACTGAGGGCACAGGAGGTCGGGGCGAAGAGGAAGGGAGGAACGAGGATAGGTTGGCTCTGGGCGCAGGCATTGAGAATGTTCCACTCGTGAAGGTTAATTTGTGTTTTGAATATAATAGCAATTATTGTGTTGGATATGACTCGTTTAAAAGTACAAATGTACGACTTTAAAGTTTGTGGATGGAGAAACGTGAACTTGTGAACTCTGCTATTTGGTTAGTTTTCAACTACAGTGCGGTAGTGCGATTAAGCTACGGGAATGGCTGTGTGCCACTCGTGGAGTGGAGATGTATGGCATCATTTCCATTTTTCTACAGTGCTTGTCTTCGTCATCGTCGTTTTATCCACTGTTGGCTGAAGCCTCCCCATGTCACAGTTGTCCCTGGTGGTCTTACAAAGTCGCGATCCATCTCACACCTACAGCATGAGTTCATCTCGTTGCTCTGCTTCTGCAGTAGTCATCCTCTCAGGTGTGTTCTTCCATTCATTGGTTCCTCCTCTGTCACCAGTCTTGCTTATTGGCAATCCTCCCGTCTAGCAGTGTGTCATCCAACTGGCTCTCCTTCAGCCATCCTGATGTCTGTTATTTGCGGGTCTTCTCTGATCATGCATTTCTGCGGCAGTGTAATTTCCAGGATCCATAGCTTCATGTTTCTGTGCATACTTTTCAAAACGTGTTCCATTTTCTTCATCGTTATCTTCATTTGTGTGATAGTTTGTAGAAGACGATCAATGTGATAATGAAAATACAACACATTAGTTTTTATGTTTCATCATCGCATTGTTTTCTAAAAATTACAGCAACCTTTTTTATTTGAGGTGGTGACCTTCTTTAATCTTCAGAGTTTTCCATGTATTCCAGGAGCTTAAAAATGTTTATGCTGCGATGGGCAATAGTAACTTTGCAAGCGTTACATGTAGAACCTTTTCTGCATTTGAAAAAGTATTGGATTTATTGGGCATATATTAATTTTTTTGCTACATAAATTTCTGTAGTTTCTACACTACTCTCTCTAGTATCCTTTTTGATTTATCAGTCATCAACTTCCTTTTCGTTGTTTTAAAGTCATATACACACACACACAAGTTATACACATCCCAGAGTATATTAACCTTTAGAAATGTCCTATTTTATGGAACTTGTAAGCTGAGATGGTTTGCACTTTTTTCAAGGACCTCAGAAGCAACACAGCCCATCAATGCTGCACATTGGTCCATAAGTTTGTTCGTATGCACAAACTATTGTAAATGTATGCTGAGTAAGGTGTAAAATATGTTTCATGTGTAGACTTTTGGCAAAATTTGTGGTCATAACAGATGTCAAGGGGACATTGTTGGTTGCCCTTAGTTGCAGCATGGAGTTAAGCGCGTGTCTTAAATAGAAATCTCATCTGTTTACAACCTTTTTCGTCACCTGGTGCCATCACTTAAATTTAACTGTAACCTGCTATGTTTCTGTTTGGGAGAGAAATAAGATCTATTGAGTGCTTTGAGTCTCTTAATGCTTGCCAAACATGTCGGTCGAAGATCCACACTGTAGAAATGTATGCATTTTATTTCATGAGAAATATAGACTTCTGAAAATGTAATTCTCCCCTCATTTGTGTAGTGAATAGGCCTTCAGCCAGTATTCGTGGTAAGCTTTGCTTTTTGCGCAAATTTTAAATTAACCTGTATAAACTAAAGTGTAATTGCGTGAATTAATGTTAAATAAACTGTAGTCATCTTGACTACCATCTGTCTGTTATTTAGCACAGCGGTATTTATCAGCGTTAAACATACGCACATATGCATACAGTGTACAATAATGTTTATAAATTCCGCTCAGAAGGTGCACTAAAACTCTTAATTCCAGTAATTGGTGATTTGCCATAATGTAAAGTTAAATTCAAACGTGTTTAAGTTTAAAACCGAATAATCTTTCACCCACAGCGATGGATTTATAAAATCCTGCATTAATTTCACAGTGTTCAATGTGCATGCTTTGATTGACGTTTGAATGCTATTTCCAATACAGCATTGTGAATTAAAATATTTCATGGGGAAAATGAAATTTATTTTTTAAGAACTTGAACATTTTTGAAATACAGTAAAAAAAAAGTACTATTCTCCCACAATTCCACTTTAGTGATAGCTTGTGCATCTTCAACCTTGGTACATTATGTTTGTTTCGATTAAATTCTCAGGATCGTTTTTAATGCTTTCCTGTTTAAAGGGTCCATGAGATATAAACTGAGGACATAGCTTGGCATTTCTTTGTCGCATCTGTTGAAAGGGCCATTCTTATTGGGAATGGCAATCGAATACAAAGTGCTTTGACACGCCTTGAATTATTTGCTGAGTACACCTTAAGTGTTCATTCACGTTCCTCGCAAGGTCCTCTGTCAAAGATCGTTTAATTGAGCAACACGAGTCGTGCTCGCGCCCATTTCAGCAGATCTTGTATCCGGGGAAAAAAAAAAGCGAAAATGATGGCAAAATCGGTGTGACTTAAAACGTCTGCTGCCGTCTAATGCCATTTGTTTGATCATTGATCGTTTGGGGGGGGTGGTCGGGAAGACGTACTCTATGGAAAATGTTGTTTCAAAGGCGAGAAACGGCAGCTGTTGAGCGTGAGAGGTGAAATCTGCCGCGTATCACGAGAGAGTAAATACTTCAGAGCGTACACAGTGGGGCAGCCTTGTGCTGTGCAATGTGTCCTCTTTATTACGTGGCTCGTGTGAGTGGATTCACGCTCTCTCACGCTCCAGTATTATTTAAACAAGCTTTTTTTTTCTGGCTGAGCAGTTCGACGCGAATTAGCAATTTGTTACAGCGTTCAATTATGGATAATAGTGAATTCAATTATGCAAAACAATCCCTCATTCAACCAGCATTAGGTTAAATTACTTATTTAATTCAAGGTAAATCACTAATTGAGTTACGTAAAGACTGCCATCATGTCATGTGATTTAAGGTCTGAATAGTGTGTGTGTCAATTGAACGTTTGATGTAATTTTCTTAATAGCAATTTGTAAAAGTCATATAGTAGTCCCTCTTTTTTACGTTTATAATAATTAACCTGAATGTTTGATTTGAACATATGAAGTAAGTAGTAATACGGAACAGTTTATAGCTTAGGTTTTTACACATGACTTAATCCATCCATGTTAGACTGGTTTTGTGTGCTACTCCCTATCTGTAAACGTTACCACCAGTGTAAATTCGCTTTCAAACAAATTAAAAGTCAGCCTATCAGCGCACCACTTAATTGCAGAAAGGCCATTGCCTGAATTGTTGGACCAAGATCAATTGTTCTGTTAGAAGGTAATGTGATGGATGGGTTGCGTTTTTTTTATTTACGTTCATCTTTCAGCTCCAATTACCTTTATAAACTGACACGGAAAATCA
>JAZEWT010000014.1:17140037-17155792 GCA_036362905.1 Mordacia mordax | reverse complement strand
TATCCCTGCCTTGCGCCCTGTGTCTGCCGGGATAGGCTCCGGCTCACCGTGACCCTGTATAGGACTAAGCGGTTTCAGATAATGAGATGAGATGAGATGTTACCACTGCCAACTTGCCACCGACATCACACCGACACATATCCCGTACTTCTCCAGGTTTTTGGCAGTCTGACTCTCGTAACACTGTTAACAACTAAGGCAGCGCTTTTTTACGTGTGCATGATCATAAACTTTTCACTTCTGCACACTTCAGAGGGGTCAACAGCAGTTGCCCTCTGGTTTGACTCATTGCCACAATGCCACCAGAGGAATGCATAATGTCCACCACTGACTTGGGCCTGCAAATTGAGATAATTACTGCCGACAATTGTTTGAGTGGTTGAAAACTTATTCCTCTGACTTTTTCATGACTACTTGGGCTGTGGTTTTCAAGTCAATGGGCAGCCGCAAATTAGTGGTTTGTAATATATACTCTGCTTTAATATAAGGGTGCCATTTAAAATTAGGGAGTCGACAGAGCAAATGGATATCTTAGTACTAGTCTGAAAAGCAGCAAGAGGGGATTTGATGAATTTAAAAAATCTAGCTTTGTGTTTGCAGCTCACTCATTGCTTTAGCATAATGTTGCCGTATTCTTTGGATTCTAGAGTATTATGAAAAGGAATACGTACCACAAATTTCGGTCCGGTGTCAAAAAAATTAGATTGCACACAAACTCACCTACCAATTATAAAATGCACTCCCAGTTGTTTTGTCTTACAATCCAGTGAATATGGTGTTGTATCTCATTTCAGCAGACATGCTTAACACATGATTAATGTATCAAAAAACAAAAAATATACCATATTCTATACAAGACTTTTGGAATGAACCCTTTATTCCCCCTTATCCCTAAACTATGCCAATAACCATGCCAGGGTATTCACGTTCAGTCACTTGGTTGCAAGTCTCTCAAGATATAACATTCAGAAAGCAGCGGCAATGAGAATGTAACGTTTGGTTCTTCGCATATTCTCTTTGTATTTTACGCAGCATGCAATTGGTTGAGATACGAGCCAGATGAAAATGCAACATTTTGAAATTTCCATGTAAGAATGAAAAACCGGAAATGTTATTATTCACTTGTGACAATGCCTTGCTTGGGGAGCTTGTAAGAGTCACTAATGTCTAACGTTGAGTGTTCGCGAATGTTGCATCTTTCATCAACTTCTTCACACCTCGTTCATACTGCAATATAATTACAAAATCATACTCCTTTGAACAATAAGAAGCTTTCGTGATTATGTGGTGATACTGCTGTTATGGCACGTTCGATTTACAAGTGTTCGCAGATGTGGTCATGACACTGAGAAATTTTTACACTTTTGTGTAAAAAATTAGAGATTTTGTCGAGGTATCTAAGGGTTCAGCTTATATTGTTTATTGGAACATGTCCACTCACATTCAATGCCACTGACACTGCCTTTTTGTTGAGTTTCTACCTAAAGTGGTTTGTCTGAAGAGTTGTGCGTGGCTTTTTTGGCTAAGAGGTACACAACATCTTGTCCGAACACTGCACACGAATTTGTGGAGAGGCGGGGTTTTTAATTGCATTGGGTAGCTATCTCTATTACGTGTGAACCACACCGGGCAAATCACAGAGCTCAGCTTCATTACGTTGAGACTCTAACCCCAAGGAGTCTCTCAGCAGCTCTGTGCTTCCACAAGCGAATATAATGCACTTCGTGCTTGCGTTATTGTACTCAGGCTCTGTAGTGTGACAAGGCGAGACCTGCACACTTCTAATACATTTAAGCCTTAATCTCTTGAATTGTTTATATTAGCATCTGGTGTACAGTGTCATTTTAACTGCCTTCAGCTACTGACAGAGCCCATTCAACCAAATTGTCACGTTGGAAAATATGGCAATTGATTTGGTTTTTCAGCAAACCTGAAACATTGGAAAGGAAGTACAAATGTTGACATGTTTGTTTTGCTGGAGATTATACTCAGCATCATCAGCTGAGAACTCGGTCTTTAAAAGAGGATCCAATGAAAATATTTCTTAATTTAAAGGTAACTTGTGACATAAATCAAGAATAATATTAGTTGGACAAAATGCCTTTTATGATAGTTCAAAAGTGCCATAAGGCATTTATCACTGTTCTTTTTTAATGTGGATTGAATGTTGTTATAAAGCTGAGCAGAGTGGTACAGTTTTGACATTAATAGCAAACTTTTCATTCGTACATGTCGCTTTGGAAATGGCGTTGTGCAAAATATAAGTCCCAAAGTAATTAAATAAACGTAATGGCACTTAGATTTGCCGTGTAAACATTTAAACATTTTTTACACATCCCATCAGTCCTTGTGCAGTGCTTATGTATATTCAGCAGCATTGGTTTACTATAATTAAACTCTGCACCGGCTTGTACAGTGTCTCATGAGCAGAGCCAGGCTTGCTTGCACTAGTTGTGGGATATTTTTTTAATGTTAGGGTTTTATAAGGCACAAAGATGTGCATCCACTTTCACTGTCGCAGAAAACAAACGCCCAGATATACTAGGCAATAATGCACCGTAATACTGGGAAGTTTGCCTGTCCAGTATTGGTGCGGTGTATGATTTTATAGTATGAGAGAACATGAACAGGTTAAAGACACAACTATAACTTGCAAGAGGAGTAAATGGGCTTGGGCAGGTAATGGCGCTAGAAATAGTGATGGTCAATGGTCAAGAATAGCCACGGAATGGTAGCCACAGGATGGAAGAGAGTCAAAATTAGATATAGAACCATGAAATCGGCTACTTTGTTCAGATGCCAGGTGGATTGTTGCATCATAGGGATATGTGAATGATGGTGACAACTTGGGAAGGCCTTGATCCAGCAGTGGATATATCATGGCTGCTGATGTTTATGTGTGATTATTATCACATTTTCCGTTTATGAAGTGTGTACGATTGTTAATGCATTATCTGAATTCAAATACAGGCTTAACATTGTGAAATTCATTGTATCATGAACAAGATTAGACAAAAACCTTTCAAATATAATTGAAAAATGTCTTAAAGCGATGTTGCCTCTAATTTATAAAATATTCACATGTTGCTTATCGTTTCCAAGTTGCGCACTACCTCTCTAAGTTGATAAAACCAGTATTTCAAGCCCAAATGGCCCCTATCTCTTGGTAGAATCACATCAATCATGCATTATTCTCATTAAAAAACATTTCAAAGCCTGCAGCATAATACATGCACACACAGCATAAAGTATAAGCAATGTGGTACGTCAACGTTTGTAATGTGACCCAGTGATGTATGCAGTAATGCTGATGATTTGGTTGGAAATAAGCTTTTTTTTTATTTCAAGAGTGCCTTTCAAGTGGAAGTCCTTACATCATTCTCTGATGGTTTGTTAGTGCCCAAAGCTAATGGCTCAGCCATAAGTTTACATGCGGTAATACGGATTAAAATATATCAGTCATAAAATAATTACAGTGTGGTTTTAGTATGCATAGTGAGTTTGCTCTTGACCGCGATTAATATCCAGGAATTGCGTATGTAGTCAAGCATATTTACACATTGTACACACCTGAAAGTATTGGGCTCATTTAAAGATACGTTGTTATCTGAATAGATGCATCCGTCCATTGTCATGCCGCTTATCAAGGTCTGGGTCATGGAGGTTTAGCAAAGCAGCCCAGATGTCCTTTTCCTGAGCAACTTCCTCCAGTTCTTGCCGGGGGATTCCAAGGCGCTCCCAGGCCAACTGAGAGATACAATCCCTCAAACGGGTTCCTGGTGCTGCCCCGGGGTCTCCTCCCAGTTGGCCGAGCCCAGAACGCTTGCAGGAGGAGGCGCCCAGGAGACATCCTTATTAGATGCCTGAGCCACCTCAACTGACTCCTCTCAATGCAGAGGAGCAGCAGTTCTACTCTTGAGATCCTCCCCGATCACTCAGCTCCTCACCCTATTTGTAAGACTGAGCCCAGCAACCCTACAGAGGAACCTCATTTCAGCCACCGAGACCTTACCCTTTCGGTCAGTAACCAAAGTTCATGACCATAGGTGAGGGTTAGAACAAAGACTGACCGGCAAATTGAGAGCTTTTTCTCCCGACTGAGCTCCTTTTTTGCCACAATGGTCCATATGCCTGCATTACCGCAGATGCTGTCTCCATCTGTATATCAATCTCATGCTCCCTTTTACCCTCACTTGTAAATACGACCCTGAGATACTTGAACTGCTCTGCTTGTGTTAGCTGCATACTCCCCACCCAGAGGGGGCAAGCCACATTTTTTCAGGCGGGAACCATGGCATCAGATTTGGAGGTGCTGACTGTAATCCCCACCGCGTCACACTCGGCCGCAAACCGTTCCACTGCACGCTGGAGATCACAGTCTGATGAAGTAAAGAGGGCAACAGCTGCAAAAAACAGAGATGCCACCCTTATACCTCCAAACCGGATGCCCTCCAGTCCTCGGTTATGCCTTGATAGCCTGTCTATGAAAATCACAAACAGAATGCGAGACGAGAGGCACCCTTAGTGGAGCCCAACGGCCACTACAAATGGGCTTGACTTTATGCTAAGGATGTGAACACAGCTCTCACTCCGATTGTACAAAAACTGAATGGCATGCAGTAACGGCCCCGGTAACCCGTGCTCCTGCAGTACCTCCCACAGATCCCCTCAGGGCATATGGTCATAAGCCTTTTTCAAGTCCACAAAACACATGTAGACTGTGTTGGAAAATTCCCATGACCCCTCAAGAATCTGTGAGTGTAAAAAACTGGTCCATTGTTCCACGGCCAGGACGCAAACCGCATTGTTCTTCCTGAATCCAAGGTTTGAAAATCCTTTCCAGGACCCTGCCATAGCATTTCCTAGGGAGGCTGAGCAGTGTCCCTCCGTAGTTGGAACACACCCTTCGGTCCCCCTTTTTGAAAATGATAACCACGATCCCTGTTTGCTAAACCACTGGTACTGTTATCCACGTGACATGGAAAAGGCGTGCCAGCCATGACAGCCCCACAACATCCAAGGCTTTCAGCAGTTCTGGGCGGATCTCGTCCACTCCTGGCGCTTTTCCACTGTATTCTCTGGACTACCTCGGTGATTTTCGCAAAGGAGATGGGCTCTGACCCCCCCTTCCCCCAGAACACTGACCTTGCCTCCTCCTCCCAGGGTGCACCTGTCGGGTTTAGGAATTCCTCAAAGCATTCCACCTTTCGACGATATCCCCAGTTCAGGTCAGCACCTCCCTTCTCTTGCTGATAACGGCTTGGGCGGTGCCCTTTCCCCTCCTGAGCCGTTGGATGGTTTGCCAGAATCTTTGAAGTCACCGGAAAGTTCTTCCCGATAGCCTTTCCGAATTCCTCCAACACCCGTTTTTTCACTTCTACGAAATCAGGAGTCCCCCGTGTAAGCCCGGAAGCACTCCTTTTTCAGCTTAACACCTTCCCTCACCAATGCTGTCCACCAGTGGGTCCTTAGGTTGCCACCATAACAGGCACCAACCACCTGGCCACAGCTCATTGCAACCGCTTCCATGATGGAGACGTTAAACAGGGTCTATTCGGACTCTATGTTCTTAGCCTCCTCCGAGATATGGGAGAAACTCTTCTGGAGATGGGAACTGGACAGGGAACTCTACCAGTCGTTCCCAGCAAGCCCTCACTACACGTTTGGGCTTACCAGATCTCTCTGGCATCCTACCCTCCCATCTAATCCAGCTCACCACCAGGTGGTGATCGGTGGACACCTCTGCTCCTCTCTTCACTCGAGTGGCCAAAACATATGGCCTCGGGTCCGATGAGACAACTACAAATTCGATCATCAATCTTTGGCCCACCGTGTTCTGGTACTAGGTACACTTATCAGCCTTGTGTTCGAACATGGTGTTCGTTATGGCCAGTCCATGGCTTGTGCAGAAGTCCAATAACAGAACACCGCTCTGGTTCAGATCGTACAGGACATTACTCCCAAGCACACCCCTCCGGGTTTCTCCATCATTTCCATTATGAGTGTTGAAGTCTCCCAGTAGACGTATGGAGTCACCAGGTGGAGCATTTTCCAGTATCCCATCCACTGTCTCCAAGAAGGTAGTGTGCTCTGAACTGCTGTTTGGTGGTCAGTCCTCCCTGCCACCCGAAGTTGCATTGAGGAAACCCTCATTGGCGGGGACGCATTACACCTGATTGGCACCTAGCCGGAGGCTGGTGAATATCCCCACCCCTGCCTTGCTCCTCTTCCCCTCTGCGACTCCAGAGTCCGACAGAGTCTGACCCCTGTTAAGGAGTTTGGGTTCAGAGCCGACATTGCATAGAGTTGAGCCCAACTATATCCAGTAGTTACCTCTCATCCTCCTGCACAAGTTCCGGTTCCTTACCTTCTGGAGAGGTGACGTTCTAAGAACCAGTTTCTGTTGCCAAGGTCTAGAACACCAAGACCCACTCCGCGCTCTTGTCTGCTGCCCAAGCGACATTGCACCGGACCCTTGTGACTTGCCTTGCAAGTTTTGGGCTCGCAAGGCAGCAGCAGCTCCACGTCACTCTTTCTGGCTGTGCCCGACCAAGCGACATGAGTCACCCAGTCACCAGACGCTGCTCTGTGAACGCCACTCCCAATCCTAGCTCCAGAAGTGGGACCTCTCATCTCATCTCATTATCTGAAACCGCTTAATCCTATATAGGGTCACGGTGAAGCCGGAGCCTATCCCGGAAACACAGGGCGCAAGGCAGGAATACACCCGACGACGGGACGCCGGTCCATCGCCGGGCATTGCGGGACAATTTTAGCCTGCGAGCCAATCAACCTATCCAGGAGCATGCTTTTGGACTGTGGGAGGAAACCGGAGTACCCGGCGAAAACCCACGCGGACACGGGGAGAGCATGCAAACTCCACACAGAAAGGCACCGGAGCCGAGAGACTCGAACCCGGGACCTTCTTGCTGTGAGGCGTCAGCGCTAACCACTGCGCCACCGCGAAGTGGGACCCAGTTTCCCTAATCCGACGAGGTTCTTCCAGCTGTATGTCCTCTTTTCATTAGGGTCTGTTAAATCGTTATTTGACTGGCCCCCTCATCCGAGGTCAATCTGCCATGGGTGACCCTACCAGGCACCTAGGCACTGGACAGCACAGCCCTCAGGTTCATTGGGGCATACAGACACCTCCACCATGCTAAGGTTCCAATTCCAGGAGATATGAATAGATGTCGTACATTTAAAAAAACGTGCAAGCAATTGTAAATTTATATTGTGTCTAAAATTGACTGTATATAAAGACGCTATATTCAAGATCCTCATTCTCACCTACAAGGCTCTTGCTGGCTCTGCCAATAAGCATAACCCACGTATGTGTTACA
This sequence comes from Mordacia mordax, assembly GCA_036362905.1. Classification (NCBI taxonomy): domain Eukaryota; kingdom Metazoa; phylum Chordata; class Hyperoartia; order Petromyzontiformes; family Petromyzontidae; genus Mordacia; species Mordacia mordax. The sequence goes on along the minus strand of JAZEWT010000014.1, from coordinate 17,148,449 downwards.
TAAAATACAATTGTGTTTCCACAAGACAGCCCAATCCCTGTAGCTCAAAATGACTGACAGTTCCATATCTGACTTGTCTATGAGCTAGCGGTCTGTAGACCCTTCCATAGGGAGTGTGTAAAAAGATCAAGGGAGAAAGCACAGGTTTACATCGAACAGAAACAGGATATAAGTGATAAAATGAGATTGAAACTACCCCATAGCCAAATAAAAACAATAAACTAGTCTATATTTTGTTATATAACACAATTATTCGACAAAGAATTTTTGTTTAATATTTGTAAGACCCATTATTTAAATTCCCAGTGTGAGTGTGAAACTTGAAATTGTATTACGACACGTTTATCTCCCCTACAAGTGGCAAGTATTGATATCAAATATAACTCTTTTGTTTAGTCGTAAACGTCTCTGAGAGAGAGAGAGAGAGTTACTAATGTGAGGACAAAACACTATTTTTGGGTTCCAATGATTCAACAGGGCCCACTCTTAAATCGTTGAAATTCAGAAGTACTTTTTTTAATGGAAGTGGGTGGTAGCATGAAGAACAAAGCTCTGTTTAGCTGAAGCCAACACCATCCCCACTGTAATAGAGTAGGTGGATGTACCATTCCCTGACCTTTTATCATGCAGTCTCTGCATCATTAAATGACATATATCAGGCTCACGGCAGCTGAGGTAAAAATATCTGTTTGAAGCCAGAGCAAGCTCCGTTGGACACTGCAGATAATGGCATACATTTCTAAAGGCTACCAGTAACAGCATTGTATATTTTGCACGCTTGTCTAAACGGCAAAAAATGCAAAATGTGATCCTTATCTGCTTATATATATAAAGAAAGTGATCAAACTGCAGTTAATGTGAATTCAGAGGCCATTTTATCCATTGCAGATGTCCGTGCTCCCTGCGATGTGTGAGTGGAGCCAAATTACTATTCATTCACAATCCAGGTCCAGCCTCTGGTTACAGTATGCAGATTGAGGTGGCAGAGCATGCAGATTATGGATGCTCGACCTGGCCTCACGCCTCATCCCTTAACGTCCGAGAGAAATGTGCAGAAGCCCTCTTCTCCCAGTCAGACTGAACTTGGCAAATCTTCCCGTGGATATTCAACACATGTCGACATCATTAACGTTTTCTCATATTCAAATGCTTAAACGTAGCCTTTGTGTGTTTTTTTTCTTTACTAAACGTCGAGCATGTTTTATTAGGCAAGCGCTGGTGTTTATTCCTATCAGTACTTTTTTTAAATCTCCCACCCGCCCCCTTCTCGTCTCTCACACTCCTCCATTGCACGCGCCTCACGCTGTCACTCAACCTCTTTCACTGCTTGTCGTCTCCAACATTTCCACTGTTATTTCTGTGTCTCTGTTTTCGTTGGAGTTCGTGTCTCCATCTTGTCTCATTTCTCTCCTCTCTCTCTCTCTACCTCGTCTCAATTTCTGTGCCTCTCCACAGAAGACTGCTGCAGAAATTTTTTTTTTTAAAAAGGCAAAAGATCTCCTTTCGCTGCACCGCGCATTTCTCCAGCTCGGCAGGCGGTGGCGTGATATTGCATGCTGTGCCTACAAGTGTACACAGCACAAGCACCGTTTTGTCTTGCTGCCACGGTTGTGTGTGTGTGTATGGACGCCACGCCAACACAGCCGCCATTTGCCCCCTTGCTATGAGCGGACGCCGGCCATTTTCTCGGTAGCATTCAGAAGTTTTATTTCGGCGTTTGCCGCACCACCGCGTTTTTGTTTTCTTTGGGAATAATTCGTCTTGGCGTAAAGCCACGGTGGTAAATATGTCAGGGCTTGCTGGTAATGCGGCGACCGTAGCCCCCGTGCCACAATAAAAGCATTCGATGCTCTTCAGTTGACACCACTGAATAAAATACGCTTATGTTGCCGTAGAGTAAAATGGCGACGATCCAAATTTTTATCTCGCGAGCGTGACACTATCTTTAACTAAAAAAAAGTTTTGTTGGTCTTGTGACAAATGTGACAAACCTGTCATGTTAACCACCTGTGAGTATATGGTGTTTTGCAAGGTCCTTAATTCTACAAATGTAACATTACCATAATAGAAACTTAGATTCATCAGGGATGGGTCTGAATAAATATAATTTGCAAGTCATTCCATGAAAAGAGCAAGGCATGAATCCAAGTCATCGTGAAACTTTGTTTAGGCAATGGTAAATTAAAGCCACTCTTTTTTTTTTAAAGAATTGTCCCCAAAGGTGTTCTTTTGAGATATCAGTGTCGAGCGCTCCTCTGTCTATCGCGACATTTCATCTCCCACGGAAGCATCCTCTGGCATCCTCGGGCGTTCCTTAGTCTCAACGCCTGAGTGTGGCTCCCAAAATGAGAGGCGAACCATCGCGAAGAAGAATGGGGGACCACTCAACAGGGCTATTCCAAGAGAACAGCTTTGGAGGGCAATTCTTACGCACTGAGTTGTGAAAACCTACAACATTTCATCTTTTTTAGTTTAAAATGTATTCTTCCCAAAGTAGAGTTGTTCAGCTTGACGTATTGGTGGTGTGAATTGTGCTAAAACTGTCCACGCAGGGGGAAATTATAAAAAGAGAAAGCGCTTGCAAAATTAACAAGAGTTAAAATATTTAAGAACCATGAATTGCAGAATAAATAAATGCTTTAGTATACCATATATATTTCATACACCACGCGATGCACAGGCGTGCGGCTCATATTTGTCCTTGTGTGCACATATCTGGTAATCGTGTGTGTTTGTATATTTATACTTATCTTTAAAACATTTGCGGTCGCCCTCTCTCAACTCCTGTGCACTTTGCGAAATGCCGTTAGTGGTCGACGGGGAGCACGGCTGCAGAAATGTCAGAGAGGGCCCCCTGGCACAAAGTGGCCGATGGTCATCGCTTGCTCTGCCGGTGGGGTCCTGTACTCCTGCTGGGAAAACTTGTCTCAGACCAAGGACCGTTCATCCCCCCCCCGTCTCCTCCAGCTGTTTTTGCATTGCCTGTTCTCCCCTTTACTCTCCAGCCCCAACTCGCATCACACCCTATGGTCCAGAGCAGCCCCTCGACTCAACCCTGCCCCTTTCTTAACACTATTAAACGTGCACGTGGGATAACACATGGTCAGTCATAGCCTCGTACCTGTAGGTGTTGGGTTTTTTTTTTAAAGCAACGTTAAATGTATATACAGGGCTTTTGACATCATGCTGAAATAAGACAGCCAGCGTGATTTGCAATGGAGTTTACGCTCTGTTATTGCCATGAAGACGTATCTACGATCATTTGAGGCTTAATTTAAAAACCTTCAGATGTTGGCAGATATTCTCTTCAGGAACTATTATCTTGGCAAGATCAATAGTAATTAACTAATTATTCGCAGCCATAACCACCAAGGTATGTCTGAAGCATATATTTCTCCTTGTCATGCTTTGAAGTAATTGCTGTCTAAATTATTAGAATGCGGACGTACATTAACCGGAGTTAAATTTACTATTTTCATCAGTTGTTAAACTAGCCAGGTGTTGTTTTACACATGATTGTTTATAATTTCTAACTGGCACTAACTACATGTAGAGATATAAGTGAGTGAAATATCTGTAGGCTATTACATTGCTGCTTGGTCATTGATAGATTTTTTATTGTACCTAGCTGTATACTTTTGTACGTTGACATTTATTAAACTGTCATTAGCAATAACTTAAAGAAATCGCACCCCAGTGTTATGTAAAGAATTATGTTGACTCGCACTGTATTTGACATTCAAACGTGGTCTAATTGGTCTGCATTAAATCACTGCAGGCTCGATCGTATGAAAATAAAGGATCAAATATTACAACTCGTCACTCAGAGCCAGAGGAGAGGATTTTGTTTCCTTCAAACCAAATGAGAACAGTACTTGTAACACATATGAAGAATTCAGTCAGCAACTATAGTGTCTGCCCTAGTCTGTTAGTGAATACAATATTAACATTACTTATTTATAACAATTGAACTTGTAAACTCAAGACAAACTCAAGACAAACTAATAGTTGACTTTCTGTCAAGTAGAGGAGGGTGTACAGCCCACATTTTATTTTCAGAATCTGATCCACAAAGGCAATATCAATGATATTTGAAAATGGGAGTTCTTAAACACAAGGCACATTACAAGGCAACGAAAACACCGTCCAAAGACACGCCACGATCTAGGTTAATTGGCCTGCTGAGTAATTTACCCCCTGTGCCCTGCTTTGTGCTGGCGTCATATCCTGGGTATAGCCCCACCTTGTACCCTGTCTGCTGGGATAGGCTGCGGCCCCCTGCGAGGCTCTACAGGATTAAGTGGGTATTGATAATGATGAATTTTGTCGACTGCAGTACAGTATCACAATGTTACTGTTTTCTGTTTAATATTTCACTTACCTGAAAATAACATCTCATAATGAATGAACACCGCATAACTTCATATCCGTTATATATACTTAAGAGACTTGAGGTTTTTGAGAAAATTGGAAAGGTGATGATAAATTCACATGAGGGCTTTTCATCCAAGGTAGTGATTATCAGATTGGCATGTTTTCATAAATAAGTTAAGAACAATTACAAATTTACCAGGATTTACTAACTTCCAAGAATTCAGCTACACCGGATTCTGCGACGGTGGTAAACCGCTTGCAAACCTTAACCACACGTTTACGCTAATTAAAACGTGGACGTGAGTGTTTAACAAAAGCACAATAATAGGGTACTTAATGTTCTCAACAAACTTACGGCACAAATTGTTTTGAGGTATTGTGCTTATGGCACAAACTTAAAACTTTTGTGACATTCACAGTTCTTTTAACCTTTAACCTTGTCCACTGAGCATAGATACACTAGACTAATAATGTCAAAAGTGGCTAATGTGTATATTTAATGTAGGACGATTCAGCTCGTTCAAAGTACAACAACCTATAAAATTACTTCATGATTTTTCCTGTGTAGAAACAGTCCGTAAATATTGCATTACATTTTATACTATGTGATATTTAATTCCTTTTAAATATATATCAGCACAGTACAACCAAACGTTACCATTTAATACTAGATAATACCCCCATTTTTTCACGCATGAAACATCATATGCCGGCCTAAATCCCAAGTTGGTAATGTGCTCGGCATTATATTTTATCATTCAGCAAAAACAACTAAAACCCTACATCGAGACAACTTACAATTTTTAAAAATGTATCCAACGAGAAACTTTGTGACTGAAGCACGCCCGTGCGTTACTTGGTGTTCTTACATCCTTGCTGCTCAGTTTTCTGGTTGCCTTGCCTGTTATTAATGCTGGGAAACTGTGAGCGATTGTACAGGTCGAGGCGCTGGCCATTTATCAGTAGCCAGCGTTGAATTTCTTCACACTAGGTTGCCTGCTGGTGCGAGCAAAGACCCGAGAAAGACACTAGAAGGCACTCTTTATCAACTCGCACAATAGCATTAGGCTGCGGTTTACCAGACTCCGGGTCAAAGCCTATTGGCGAATGGGCTGTGCAACTCAAGTGCCCAATGTCTACGGATCTTTCATGATTGTGAAATAATATTACTTACGACGTCATTCGTTAAGGCGTTATTTAAATGATACGGCAGCCCATTTTAAGACCAAATGTGTGTTTTTATTGACATGGGATAAAATTAACGGTTGTAAAAAGTCAGAAAACACACAAACAGCACACGTAATGGGTTGAAAGTGAAATTTAGTGTACAGTCTTGTTATGCTCTTCATTTAATTTTGTATGCTTGTGTTGATGTGCGTGTTAAATGCTAGTGTTAATGTGCGTGTTAAAGAGTATCAAAATATCTGCAATATTCCTTGTAGCACTTGACTAGAACAATACATTTATAGGGGCACACCAGTTGCATTTAGACGGCGTTGGATATCATTTTCAATGGGATGTTAGTAGACTGTTGTGATTGACACAATGGACTTGCAATCAGGGCGGCGCGGTGGCCCAGTGGTTAGCGCTGACGCCTCACAGCCAGAAGGTCCCGGGTTCGAATCTCTCGGCTCGGGTGCCTTTCTGTGTGGAGTTTGCATGCTCTCCCCGTGTCCGCGTGGGTTTTCGCCGGGCACTCCGGTTTCCTCCCACAATCCAAAAGCATGCTCCTGGATAGGTTGATTGACTCGCAGACTAAAATTGTCCCGCAATGCCCGGCGATGGACTGGCGTCCCGTCGTCGGGTGTATTCCTGCCTTACGCCCTGTGTTTCCGGGATAGGCTCCGGCTCACCGTGACCCTATATAGGATTAAGCGGTTTCAGATAATGAGACTTGCAATCAAGAAGCCACGTTTTAAATCTCCTTGCGCGGCAGTTGAAACAATGCTTGAATTCACTCTCACCTCTGACCAGGCAACAGTATAAATGGGTACACCAGTGAATGGTCAGGTCATCTGCAGTGGGATACAGTGTGGTTGCTTCCACCTTTTCCACAATATTTACCCAGCATGGAAGAGTAGGCCAAAAATCCTCATGTATAAAGGGCCTTTAGCAAAAGCCCCATCACCAACAGTAGCATGAGCGAGTACAAGGCTACATTGATTCCTTTGTCGTTCATTGTCAGTACATGGCTGTACCCAGGATGGAACGTCAGTACATCGCATGGCTCCGGGGGCACTTTAGTGAGCCAGGCCAATTAACCTCGACAACATGTCTTTGGACTGTGGGAGGAAACTGGAGTATCCATGAAAACCCACCCATACACGGAGATAGCGTGTAGATATTCAGCTTGTTTTGGACTGTGGCTTCTGACATTTAGAAGAATGTAGAAATATGACAATGCAGTTAAATCGTTGGTTGTACATTACGGTGCTTTTATGATGTCAATGGATGTGTGTTAATGGTAAATGGTCTTAGGCTCAGTGGATTGCCCCACAAGGCTTAAAATAAAAGCACATCACAATTGGTCAGGTCACCTGCTCTGTATTGGATGTTGTTATTCTTGGATACATTTCTGGCAGAAAGGTCAAGTTCATAAGAATAATAATTGCATTATCACCCGAGGGCCACAAAGCGCTGCACAGCTGTGTTGGGGTTTTTTTTAAATATACACATCGTTGCAGAACAACATGTAAAATATGATCTGACTTTCAACTATAATTTAAAAATGCAAAATTCTCAGTGTTAAACTTTGCTTCGTAAAAGATAATTACATCGGTCCTTTACAAAAGTTCGTAGCAAACTATACCTTAAAGGAATCAAAAGATAGGTGATTAAGATAACTTTAAAGCAGTGATGGTATCACAACAAGCTGTCACCTGCACTATGTAAATAGCTATTGACTAAAATGTGGGTTATCTGGACTTTTTTTCTCATTGTATTTTAATTGCTTTTATTTTATCTGTGTGCGCACTTACTTAGCCATCTAATTGCCTTAATTCACTCCCGCAATGAGAACAGCTATCTGAATAGGATTGAAACCTCAAATCTTTAAATTTGTTTATATATCTTTTTAAAAAAATCAATATTGAAATTATCACAGTGCAATTCCAACCATAATATGTGAATCTGCTGTGTAGTGTTTGCCTGAAGTCATGTACGTATACGTATGATGATATTGTAAGATAAAATGTGTTACAGTACTTAATTTGAGTTCTTATGAACAATGATCAAGACCCAAAACTTTGCCTGTTGTATACTTGTCCTGTTAAGGCCACAGTGTTTTTGATAAATGTGTTGTGGAGGTTTGAATTACTTCTGTTTCATGACTGACACGATTTGAGAAGGTATTCATCCAACAGTAGATTTCACAGAGGGTAGTAAAATAATATAATTGTGTATGTGATTAACCATAAATTCGAAAATGGCTTCTTAGTATAAGTATATAATGAACTAAAATTGTGAGCATAAATGCAAGGATTTTTTCATGTTATATTGTCATTCTCTTTGTGAAAGTAGTTTTCATAAGTATAAAAATAATGTCATAGAATGATATGTCAATTGAAATTATTTGATTTAATTTGCCAAACATAATCAGTTCCGTGTCTGTGTGGTTTTTGATGAATACTCCGTTTTCCTCCCATAGTGCAAAAACATGCTGCCTGGGTTACTTTTTTAACGAAGAAATTACCCTTGGCCTGAGATATTGTATATAAATAGACGTATATTATTGCAGCGGAAAATACCCAGTATGCTTGCAAGTTCTGTGCGCGGGATTCCCGTGATACAACAACAGATGTACGAACTCATCCATGCAAAGAATATGTACATCACAGATGAATACAATGAATTTACAGCGTTAAATTGTGCAAAGATGAAACCCTAACCATTATCATAAAGAGTTAACGGTAACAACAATCGTTATTCGCCACTAACTGGTGGTGACATCACCACAGTGCCTGTGCCAGGCCAGGTGCACTTTCAGGCCACGTGAAGTTTTGAAGGCTCGCCGACAGGAGATCACAGTAGAGACCCAAG
>JAZEWT010000014.1:17128291-17138882 GCA_036362905.1 Mordacia mordax | reverse complement strand
ACGTCAAGCTCATGGCAATATTGTTCCAAACACGAAGGACAGCCACCACAAATTCCGTTTTTCACAAACCTTCAGCGCATCTAGGAACATCTAGCAACATCTAGCTGACAGTAATTTCAGCTTCTAAGATACATTTTGTAGATATGCAATTATTATTATACGATAAATGTTACAGGAACCATTTCCCAATATATGTATTATAAACACTGATAATCTCGCATTAAAAAAAAATTAGTTGAAAGTTATGTCATATTTTACATGTTGTTCTGCAACGACGTGTATATATGTATAAAAAATCCCAAAAAATATTGTTGCTGATTTTTCCGTTCTGATGTCGTTGATGTGCCTTTCTCTTCTCAGCTCTGTGCAGCGCTTTGTGATCCTCGGGTGTAAAGTGCTTTATAAATGCAATTGTCATTATTTAAATGTATACGGTCAACAAATCCATAACGTTGTATGCCAACTTGTTCAGTAGGATGTTAAGTATGTTGTAACGTGCTTATCCCTTCCTGTTGGACAACTGGCTAAAAAAGAGCTACATTGCTCAAAGGTGCCTTTCAGCGCTCAAATAAAAAAAAATAGACTCAGACTCGAGGTCAGTTAAAGCAGTGCTGATGTGAAGTCTGGCCCCCCGCTCGCTTTCTTTGCTTTGAGGAGTTGTAAACCCATTAGGAAGCTTGTAATCCCCCACGAGAGTATACTCCCACAAACTCAGTGCGTGACAATAGAGCGAGCGAACCCTGGGTGTCTTGTCTTTATAGGGGAAACAATAGGAAGAGAGTGGTTTTAAAAAAAAAAGAGGCTTGGCCTGTTTATTTCCAGGGAGTGTCCCGAAAGAATTGACAATCACAGAAGGTGGTCTCGTCTTGACACTAACAACTTTATTGCACTTTTTCCTGTTTTCTTCTGGGACGTTTTATCACAATGCATTAACTCATATACAGCTTGGGTGTTGCTGCCATGTAATGTTATTCTCTTTACGGCTTTGTTTTCTTTACTAAGCTAGTCGTTCTGCACATGCGGCTCTTTAAATGTGCACAAGAAGCAAGCATGTATTTTCGAATGCCAACCCTGCCGCAATTGTTAATGCCGGATGGTTTGACACGCGAGAAAGTTTGATTCTGTTAACCCAGTTGTAAAAAGTACGTATGTGAAAGTTTTTTTTTCTTCCCACCTAATGTGGTTTTTGTATTCAAATTTATCAAAACGGTTTCAAGTCTCATTATATGGTACGATCATTAAACTGACACCGCAAGATAATAAATGAGTCTGCAATGAAAAGCCAGGCCAGGGATTTGACTGTATTGAACAAAACTTCACCACCAGCCATGGTCAGTTCACTGCTGGATGAAGATCTCCCCAAACCTCCGCTGTGTCTCACACTAATCCATCCAGCACCTCGCCACGAGCTGATTTCACGACTCCCATCTCCTGGCTTTGATGTCTTCTCCCATCATTTAAATGTCACTCCGTCATTAGTTTTTACCATCAGCCGTCATCTCGTATAGTTGTGTGTCCATCCCCTACCCATTTACTTAATAGTTGATTGATGTTACTAGCCTGCATAGTTCACTAACTCGTGTGCACCTCCTTACGTCTGTTGGTGTCATTCTAAGCGTGCATCTTTCCATTCTTCTCAACGAATTTTTTTACTTTTTGATGTGATTTTTTTTACGTTTGTGCCCATGAATGTAGGTTTTTCACGGCTTGATCCGTGATGATTGCTTTGCACGGCTGTTCTCTAAGGATAGCCAGGCCAAGGGGCAGCGCACGGCACGGCTCTCACGGAACAACAGCTTTCGAAACGCAATTATCATATGTGACTTTTTCTGAGGGCGGCGCGGTGGCCCAGTGGTTAGCGCTGTCGCCTCACAGCAAGAAGTTCCCGGGTTCGAATCTCGGCTCGGGTGCCTTTCTGTGTGGAGTTTGCATGCTCTCCCCGTGTCCGCGTGGGTTTTCAACGAGCACTCCGGTTTCCTCCCACAGTCCAAAAAGCATGCTGCTACATAGGTTGATTGGCTCGCAGGCTAAATTGCCCCGCAGTGCCCGGCGATGGACTGGCGTCCCATCGTCGGTATATCCTTGCCTTGCGCCCTGTGTCTGCCGGGATAGGCTCCGGCTTCACCGTGACCCTGTATAGGACTAAGCGGTTTCAGACAATGAGGTGAGACTTTTTCTGAACCGTGTGGCATAGCAAGTAGTACACACTGATTTAAAAATAAATATCTTTCTACAGGCACGTGGGTTTTTTCATTGTCATGCTCACTTTCATTGTCTTTCATGATCTTGCTCACCTTTCCAAAAACACTCGAATCTCTTCTTATCCACCTCATGTCATGTCTTTCATTCTGGCGTCAGTAGCTGCGCCAGCTCGACCGTTGTCTTTCATTCCAGTTTGCATCCCTCTCACAGATAAATGTAGAGTATTCTCGCAAATTCATGCAAACGGCATATTTTTGTTTAAATAACCATGTTGGTACTGCATTACTATCCTGTCGTCATGGTTTCGCTTCCTCGACTCCAACTGTGAATCTGGTACTACCTTCGCCAACCACCTGTACTATCAGCTCCCTGGGTCTGTTTAAGTCCAGGCTCATGACCTTCCTCATCACCTCTCAATAGCGCCTTCTCTATCTGTAAAGTCATGTATTTACTGGATCTATCTTTTCCCCAACCTGATTTGGGTTTCATCGGTTTTGTTCGGACCCTTGAGCTGCGGTTGCAGTCGAGTTGCTTTGTAAATGCCCACTTGTTTTACATTTGTACGAAGATCATTTTTTTACGTTATTATTTTCGCAACAGAAGACGCTTGAGCTGGCGCTGCCACCGTGATCTTTCTTATACTGTAATGTTGTTTCTCATTCTCATCTCATTATCTGAAAACGCTTAATCCTATATAGGGTCACGGTGAGCCGGAGCCCATCCCGGAAAAACAGGGCGTAAGGCAGGAATACACCCGACGACGGGACGCCAGTCCATCGCCGCTGTTTCTCATTCACTTTGTGAAATGACGAACTACGCATAAGTGGAGCGCAAGAATGAATTCTTGTCTACTGCTGTGTTTGCGGAAGTATTAAGTAGACTTGAGGACAACGGGCTGCATGCGATGTCTCATCCCGTTGTCAGAAACCGCTTCATCCTGTACAGGGTCGCGGTGGACCCGAGCCTATCCCGGCAGACACAGGGCGCAAGGCAGTGCCGATATAAATGATTCAGGATGGTGTCGACTTGAAGACAGCGTTGCTGCTCGTCTCCAAATGTGTTGATTAATTTTGAAGACACGAGGACAAAAGGAGGTGATTATGGCTCAAACGCATGGGGGTAAATGCAATTGAATGAATTTGAACCCAATGCGACCTTTTTTTTACAAGAATTTGGATTTTTTTAAAAATGTGTCTAGCGGTAGATAATGTAGCGATTGCACCGTTGGCAATTCGACGAATTGTCACCACGCAGGGATCACGATTCGATTTCAGACTCTGCTTTTTTTCCACGATTAGCAGCCGCTAGTAGTCGCAGTAGTCATGACAACATATTGCATACAGTATATATATACCAATCAGAAAACATTGATCCCTGCGCGTGCAATTAGATGCATGTGTTGCGCCCTTAAGAATTTGTATTAAATCAATGCATCCTTGCACCTCTTCTTACCAGAGTGTCACTGACAGCATATCTTATTACCTGTTAGGAATCTGGTCCCATTTATCAATTTTAACCCATTATTCGTATCATATATCATCAAAACAGCATTCACAGCACAATACACCATGCATATTTACTTAAAGAGAACGTTTCCAAGATTATTACTTAATCGGAACAAAACACGTATTTGTCCTGTTAAATAATCTATCAACTTGTGTATGTTAGGTGAATATTTTCACCATAATGATGTTACAGTAAATAATGAAAGCACTTCTAAAATATCTAAAATGACTATTCATTTTTTTTTTTAATAGTGCTTTACTCAGGGCCTTAATTAGTTCAGTACGTTAGTTTATGCTGCATTTGAAATGCTATTTAATGGGTATTTCCTAATAAAATACAGCCACATTGTCGGGGGGAAACAATCTCATGTTTATTTCATACGGTCTATATAGCATGTGTCTTTGGTTAATTCTGTCCGTTTCAACCAACACGAACAAACATTTTATTTTAAAGCAAAAAAAAAACTTGGTGTGTGTATATATATATATATTTAGCTTGATATATATTCAATACATACTCTTATTATTCTGAGGAAAACAATATTTTTTCACGGCGCTTTAGAAAAGACAACGAAATGTCATGATTCGCATCAGCTCTCCCGTGCATGTGACACATACACTCGTTAAATAAATGCAAGCATTACATCCGCCACGTCTTTAAGCCAAACTAAGTTTCTTGCTGGTGGAAAGGCAGCAGAACAATCTGCCAGTATCCACTAAAATGGCTATTGACGTACACACGGACTTAACCCTTTCTTTTACCCCCCCCAAAAGAAAACCCAACGTTTTTGTTGCTGATTTTCCATTCTTATGTCGTTGTTGTTGGTCGGCACGGTGGTCCAGTGGTTAGCGCTGTCGCCTCACAGCAAGAAGGACCCGGGTTCGAGTCTCGACTCGGGTGCCTTTCTGTGTGGAGTTTGCGAGTTCTCTCCCCGTGTCCGCGTGGGTTTTCGCCGGGCACTCCGGTTTCCTCCCACAGTCCAAAAAAACATGCTGCTGCATAGGTTAATTGGCGTGCGGACTAAATTGCCCGCAGTGCCCGGTGATGGACTGGCGTCCCATCGTGGGTATATCCCTGCCTTGCGCCCTGTGTCTGCTGGGATAGGCTCTGGCTCACCGCGACCCTGTACAAGACTAAGCGGTTTATGACAATGAAATGAGATGTCGTTGTTGTTGTCATGCCGTTCTCTCTGCAGCTTTGTGCAGCGCTTTGTGACCCTCGGGTGAAAAGCGCTCTAAAAGTGCAATTATTATTTTACAGCCTTTCGCGTCACCTTGGAAGTGCTTGTCAGAAAGGACAGTTATATGAATTCCAGCGCTTTTAATAAATGGTACCAACTGAGCTAAGAATTTACACGATTGAGTGTGATAAATGCACTTTTCATTTACTGCAGACTTATGGGAATATAATCGTTTTAATATTGGTCGGACAAAAAATATTCTGAGCATGAATGCACGCAATCTCGGCAATTGGATATATAACACAACTGTAATCGTGTTAAATACTCGAATAATATGATGGAGAGATCCTTGTTCTTGTAAAATTAGGAACGCTACCTTTTTGTATGCGATAAGATGCTCTTTTTTTATTCCACACCATAAACATAGTGGTCGAAATACATGTACATATAGGATATGTACATGGCTGTTGCCGGCTTAGAATGTTTTTAGTTTATTTGGGGAGGAAGTGGTTAACTTTGTTATGCAGTGCCAGTAATCGATTCCAACCCCATTCCAGTCTAATAGGGTTTGGTGGGGATCTTTATTTCTTTTTACTGTTTTTAATAGTTTGCTCATCCCAATATATGTTAGAGAGGGTGATATACCAGCTACGGGTATACAATTAGACAAATTAGTGATTATACTCTTTCTCCATTCTAATATTGGCCTATACTTAATGCCAATATATAGCCACAGCATCTCGAATATGTAATTTACAGAAGCCCAAGGTCATCATGACCGTATAATGTGTACGTTTGTACTTTATGCCACTGAGTCTTCATAATTAAGTTACTTTGTAAATAAGCATAATAAAGTAGATTAGAATCAAATCATTTTGTTTTAGATTGTGTTCTAAGAAAAGCTGTTACAATTATAGGATGAACCTTTTTTTAATGGCATTTGTATCTGAAAGGAAATGTATGTTGGCCACATCTGAGAATTGGTTTAGGTAAAGCTCATCCTGTATTTTGCATTGCGTGCATGTGCATCATTGTCCCGTCACTTCTTTGTTGAGTTGACCTTGTGATCTACATGTGGCATTGAGGAATGTTAATGTCTTTATGACTAGATGCTCGTGTCAAATATTAGGGCAGACTAGTGACATATCTAGGGACTATGACACACTGGTCATACAGCAGGGAATACATTTATTTAGACAAGTAGCACTAAATTTTAGATGTGTGGTTTACCACGCTGAGTCAGGGGTGTATCTCAGGTCAGCACAGCAAATTGTGTTCACTGGCCTCGGCGCAGATATTGTGCCATATCCTCAAACTGTGTGCTTGTGAAGCAACCAATCCAAAATAATGTACCAGTAACCACACATAGTGTAGGGCCATGTAACTGATTGGTTCCTTCCTAAACCAGAGGTGAGAGAGCTGAGCAGGGCTTTGATTGATTACAGGGTACAACACATGGACAACGCAATGCCCTTTCGCATGGATATTATATGGATTTTTGTTTCTTCAAATTTCATGGTTATTTTTATTTCGGATCAAATTTTAATAATAATAATAATACCGTGCTTGGCTGTAAGAAAGGTTTCACTGCATTTGGTATAGAATGATGAGTATACTACTTGCCCGAGAAAGCGGGTACCGATTGAATCCCACGGGGCTCACCCGAAGGATATTTAAGGCGCAGCCTCAGGGCCACAGGTTTGGAGATGGGCCACGGCGGTGTGCTGATGGCATGACCTTTTAGTGAGGAACCTGGAGGCTTTCAGAATTCCCTTTAGTGACGTGTGACCCAGGACCCAGCTACATCTTGCTTCGCTTCCTGAAATATGTGGGAGCAACAATTTATGGAATACGAGGAATAAAAAAAACTGACATCATTATTTGTTTCGTATTGTTATGTTTTTACTGTGTCAACTAAAATTAAAGTATGCAGTTCATGACCAACATTAAAATATAAATATAATCTTCAGACTTAATATCGCATATGTATTTTGTATTTCTCGATGAAAGTAAATGACCACATGAAGTTAGCGTCATTGAAGCTTGTCTATCTCGCACTAAAATGTACAGGAATGAAGACTTTGACAGTTTGCATTGCTGTGTTTACAGACAGCAGTATCGTAGCGTAGGTATGCTTGGTGGCATATAATTCATGGAACAATTTGTATGCTATTGTAATTAGTTTCAATACAGCACCGATACTGAGACAATTGAAATTAATAATATTTCTCAAAAATGGTACATCCCAGTTCCCACCATGCATGAGCATTTTATTACATTCACATTCTCCTTGCAGAAGAAAATACCCCCATGTCTTTATGTAAATGAGTAGAAAACCTCATGTAAAGTACATTCAATTGATTTCTGGGAATTGCTTCGAGCTGCGTTAGTTCATATGAATATAAATTGAAGACATGCGAATATTACTAGTAAAACAGCATCTTACATTATTTGAGGAATTGTCATCCACTTGCATTTTGGAAATCATCAAAGAATAGCAAGAAATGCCGTATTGTTAGTGTTTAATTAAAAACTGTTTAGAATTTAACTGAAAAACTATTGATTAAGATTAGACTGGGCAGATTAGAAAACACAATTTGCCATTGTCTAGCGTTAACTGTTTCACTTTCACATTAACAAGGATACGATAACCATTGGCTCCTGCAAATTTAAAAAGTTACGCTGCCAGAGTTTAGTGATCTGGAGCAAAACTTTGGCCTGGATTTTTGCAAAGAATCTCAAAATACAAGCAGAGTTCGACGAATAACTGTCGATAACGTTGCAGCCATCTTTGAGAATCCTTTCTTATTAAACGCGGGCCATAAAGTAAATCCTGAATGCTGAAGGGTTAAAACTTGTGGCGTTTAATATGCAAGGAGCAGTGGGTCTGTCAAACGTTATTCCTCTTGGCTGCTTGATTATCGCTCCTGAGTCCCGCTGCCTCATCAATATTTTGCAGTACGATTGATTAGCCTTTCCTTGGCGGCGGGGGCCACTCAATGCACCCTTGGCAGAAGGTTATAATTTATTTATACAGGTATTGACCGGTCGGGCTGGGGAATGAGCTTAACTCTGGAGGACCAGCACTGTTAATTCCACCCGGCCTCTGCTGTTAATTTCATTTTGTCTTCACCAAACCTGCCTTTTCTTCGATACAGGTTTTGTCTGCCCTGTGGTGTTCCTGTAACATAATGGCCGCATTACACTTCATTGTCATTCGTTAGGAATTTAGTTTAGCCTTTTAAGTTTGTTTTATTTCTTTTGGATTTATTCATTCCTTGCCCATTTGCTTTCTTATGCCTTGAGCAGTGGCCCGTCAATTTCGATGCAGTTTTACATCATATGCAGTCAGCTTCCTTTTCTCATGTGCCCAATTATGTTACAGTTTGTAAATGTTACGCGTGTGAAATTGTTTGATAACCATCGCAACTGGGATAGCATATATATGGAGTTGAACCGGATCCCAATGAACATGGAGCCTGTCAGTTCCAGCTGCTTAAAATAATGTTGCCACTACTCATTCTGAAAAGGTGAAGTGATAAAAGTGACATCTGCAGTGTATCAATATCAACTGTGCTCTTGAGATGTGTTTGTTTGGAACTTTGTAAGAGCCTGCCATACATGAGCACTGTCCAGCACTGGGAGTATGGCAGTTTTTCTCGATGTTGTGATTATTACTGACTGAAGTCGCTCTGGTAAACATCAGCCCAAATCTCTACGGAGCAGTGGTGTGCACTCACACTTTATGTTTGAGGTCTCCAGTACGTAAACCAGAAACACTTGTTGTTTTGTCTGATTGTGTTTTGCGTATGGGTGAGGGGGGGGTAACGTCACATGAATGTACCGCTGATGAAACGTTGTGATTAATGCATTCCCAAGATCAGTGCATTTGTACAATTAGAATGCAGGGATATATTTCTAAGAGTCTGCATTCTATTTAATTACTTACTTTAAGGTGCATTATTAGTTCAATAAAAATATATGTGATATGCATTCCTAGCAGCCCTTATTTGCAAACAAAACTAATTTGATTTATTCCTGTAGGTTAGCCATTAATCCAATCTTGTGTTTACCAGATACATGCAACTTTAATTGATTGTGATATCAGAGATATCAGCTTGGTCTTCGCACAGACGATGCAGTGCCGCTAAAAAATAAGACATGCTCATAAATCATTATCGAATTCGAATCGACATTTTAAAATCCCTCTCCCCTACTTGTCCCATTCCAAAAACCTTGCTGAGCTTATTAAAATAGTGCATCCAGGCCACCGTGTTGTGTTTCAACGGCTTGCAAATGCATTTTGGTTTTAAAATTAATTAAGATACCAGTTCAAGTGGTCGTATAAACTTGCGTAATAATTTAAGTTTATCTCAATGCATGCAAATTTTCATTCAAAAATTCGTTATGATGTGATTTAGAGTGTTATAAGTATCCACTTACTCATTTTGGCATTGAGAATTTTTTTTATTCATATGGCCATAATTCACAAGCAGTATATTCAGTTAAACAGAATCGACTTTATTTTTGATATTCAATGTGGTTAAATTACTTTTGCTGTTGGCATATATCCAACCAAATTGTTAGAATTTATATCCACATCTCACCAGGTATTTTCTTAACACGGTCCACTGTAGTGGGAAGTAAAGCTAAACTATGTTTATTTGAAATGTTTCGCTACAGTCCAGTAAATGCAATCACGACCATTAATATCTTTACATCGTAATTTTAATGGCGCATTATGTAGCGCTCGGGTGATTTATGCTGCTTTATTGATGTTTTATGCACTCTAAATGATATAAGCATTAATAACAAGTTAATAATGCAGTAATAACTAGTAACCCGTTGCTTTATAATATTCTATAAACCTTTCATTGGGGCAATAAAATGAAGAGATTTCATTATTAACTATTGCAGTGAAGTGCATTACCACACCTGAGGCCAAATATGAAATGTTAATAAACACGAAGCAGTGTGGCACGTGCTCTTTATTATGTATGCCCTCTTGTGTTTAATTATTCTGTATAAACATGAACTTATTCCTACGCTGCAAAATATAACTGACTCGTGCATTATTTTATTTTCTTGGTCCAGGGTAAACAGCTTCAAATTGTTCATAAATGTTCACGTGGGATTTGTGTAGTTTGGATTGGCCAAGATTGACTGGACTCCTAAGAGGGGAAGAAAAAACACAATTCTAGTTGTACTTTAGTGGCTGGACTCTGACATTTACCACTTTAAAGCCACGCTCACTGTCTGAGAAAGATTTGTGTCTTTATCTCTGTGCGGAGTTATAAAGCAACAAAGATGTCTCTCCACAGGATGTGTATAAAGGATCGTTGTATAATTCTTATCGCCCAAATTTTAGGTTACTTTCCAGCATTGTCTTTGTTTTATCGTAGTGTCAAAAAAAGCAATATCATTACTATAATGGAAGCCAATTAAAGGTGGAACAAAGGCAGGTAGGGAAACACTGAGTGTTATCGACTTGCGCTGTAAGAACAATCGTTACCGTATACGAGATGAATAACCAATGCAGTGTCTGATATGCTTGCTGTCATTTGATTCGGCTTTTATTTCTAACAGGTCGCATACCAGGCTTTTTGGGGAATATGTTCTCATATCATCTTGGTCAATATCATTATCAACCATTAGCTCTGCTGCTGCCCTCTTTTATTTAGTTTTTATGCACCCTCCCCCAAC
>JAZEWT010000014.1:17116922-17126949 GCA_036362905.1 Mordacia mordax | reverse complement strand
TCAGATAATGAGATGAGATGAGAATTTAGAGAGAGAGAAATATCTTTCATATTCTAAACGGATAAGAATTTGATTTTGTGCTTCTGAACTACAGGTATTTATATAGCATAAATAAATAAACATACAGCCATACCGCTCTCTTGTGGAATTTAGATTTCTTTTTATGCCATGCAATAATGGCCTCGTGTCAAGAAGAGCATCATTTGATCACTAAGGTAAAAAAAAAATAAAACGAAACAGATAGAGGACGAAATGAAATGTATATTCTTTATTTACATGTGATTATAAAAGAGCATTGCATGAATATGACAGAGCAGTATCCATCTGCTCAAGTGCAAGGGTTGGTTTGTGTCAAATAAGGACTTAATACACAGTACGAGCTCACTGTATTTAAGCATTGAGGCGGTGGTGGGTCCGGGGATATTTAAACTACCGAGCACACAAGGGGGCATCGTTTCCTTTTTTTGAGCATGCGGGCTAAGGGTGGTGGGGCTGGGGAAGGAAGGGGGCTGGCTGCTAGAGTTGCACCAGAAACTCTAGCCCCAGTGTTTAGCCCTGGGGCTGGATTAGGGGTTATCTGGGGCCTCTAAAGGCACGTGAGCAACTGGGATTGGGTGAGTGACTCGGAGACATGGATTGTGGTGCTGTGGGAACCTCAACTGTTCTAGCTTTTTTTTTAATATTGCACACTATCCTTACCAAGAGACTGCATTCTCTGGATTATTTGACGCTGCCCCCCTACCGTCACCCTGTATTTGGAAGCAGAAATTTGAATCGTATGGGTGACACCAGGCACAGGTTTGGGGTGCGTCTTACACTTCAGAACATCTCATAGTCCAGGAATACCTTTAATGGCAATATGTAACCGTAATTTTAACTCCGTAAATGCACCCATCATTACAATTCGAATAACTGTTGCAGTGATATGCATATTTTTAAAAAAATGCAGCCCGTGACATGCTCAAGTTACCTTGTTGGCGAGGTTTTATACCTCCCGCGGCCGCATATTAAACTTGCCCGTTATTGTGTGGCTAGCACGTCCAAAACATAAACTATCCACCCACTCCCCACTCGCCCATCACTTACACAATAAAGCGTGCTCTGCATAAACAAGCACTGTACCGCACATCAGAGTTTTTCTCCGACTGCACAAGAACACGAAAAATAAACCTTGAGCAGACACACAGGGTGCAGGAGGCACACCGTGGTATCACATGATGCCCACGGTGCACTGCACTCCTAATCCCAGTGATCTTGGTTCATTTCCAGCAGAGTCTGAAGGTGCAGATTAAATTACCCATTGTGGGCCTCCCCTAGTTCAGCTCCGGCTGCACTGAGTACCCACCGCCGTGGTTTTCTTACAGTGCTGTGGGGAGGGAGGAGAGAGAGCCTCTGGGTACGGTGTGAGCCACGTACCCCATCTCGCGTGCAAGGGGGAGAGAAACATGTGTTCTTAGCCGCGTTAGCCCCCGTGGCCTCTAAAGCACATGCTCTATTCACGCACGCCTTGAATGGGTTGATGTGTGCGCGCACGCAGGCACTAACAAAGACAAAGATCCATCATGTCGCCTCAACGGACTGATTTGCCGAGTGCGGTTAGTGAGCAGGCTACGGAGCCCGGGACTCGGAACGTGGGATAGCCGTGTGGCTAGCACCACGCAAGCCCTCCTTTGTCTCCCAAATGCTGACATTTACACACCTCATCTACTATGTATTTAAGTCTTAGTCGACCTAGGGGAAGCCCGGGACCGGTGAGAGGGCATGTAACGTGGGTCACCAGGTTCGCAGTGCAGTGAGCTAACGCCTCCACTATCACACCGCGTGTGCGCAGGAACTAACCTTCACACACCTCTACGCACGTGGGATGTTGTACCGAATATTGGATGACAAAGGTCCAGGCCTATGCAAAAACATGCTTAAATAGACAAGTGCTTCCATGCATTTCCATGGGTGCGATTTTACAAAATGCTAACAAATTGTATTTTCAAATGTCAATGAAGCAGAACTCGATGTTATATTGTTTAGTATATTATTCCATTGTATTCCTTGTCAAGACCATATTGACCAGTTTGTTATACTTGTGTATATTTATATGATCTAGATTGTTGAATGCATGATAAATTATTCGTTACGCATTTACATAATCCATATCTCGTCTGTGACCAGAATATATTATTATTTATAGTACAGTGTTATATATTTTTTATCAGCCCAAATATGATGGTGCCCCCTACTGTACTGCCAGTCCTGATTATTCGTATAGAAACCGTACATTACGCCTTCCTGTTACCTTGCCAAACTATAGTGGGCACCTGGCGTACAAGCGCAAAGCAAAAGTAATTTGAAGGACGCAAACTGCCAACTTCCATCAACCCCCCCACCACCACGACCAGTGTCACACCTCTGCAATCCGACTCTCAACGCCGGACGGACGCGTGGTTCCCACGCATGAGGTCGTTGGATAGTCGGGGCATCGCATTAAACGAACAGATACGGCACGCTCACCTGTAATACGTGTGATTCGATTCGTTACACGGGCGATCCCATTGTAGCCAACTCTCCCACCTATTTTGCAAGGGCGGTCCGTGGTGTGTCAGCGGTGCCCGTAAATGAGATCGTGAGTGTTTGAAAGTGCACGTTTGTCGACGTTTATATCTCATTTTGGGCGCCTACGTCGCTCCCAGGTTGTATCGTTAGTCGAGAGAAGCGCGTATATTTTTTTGCTGATGTGTGCAGTGGCCTGGGGAGGAGGGGGTAGAATGGACTGGGAACAACTTTGCCAACATTCCTAAGTTTTGGGAGGGGCAAAGGAAAGCATACGTTTAAAGCTATCAGCAATGTGACGGCTCTGACCGTAATTCCTTCACGCTGTCCCATGTTTTATGAAGTTATCGTTACCGTAGCATGCTTGCAGTCACGCTTGATCTATCTGTAACGTTACGGTAGCATTATAAACACACACTTTTCTTTCGTACCCCAGTGGCGGGCTTTTTGTTGTTGTTGTTGTTGTAAATCTTTGCTAAGACCCAACTTCTGCTGACAATACCGTTGTGCATTGTGTGTTGCAGAGTTGTTGATGGTTTATTTCAACATGTGCACCTACAAAGTCAGGATTTTGTCACAGAAAATGGATCTTGACCAACCGAAAATAAGGTAAGGATTGTTTCTGAAAAGTGAACTGATGTGTTTTATATAAAGTCAATTTTGTGCATTCACTTTAACAAGTACACATTCGTCAATTATTATACTCTCTACATTTTAACACTTAGACATTCGTAAAACCTTTAAGTGTCTTACTGCTTTTTGAATTGTGAACGAAACATCTTTCTGATGCCTTTAAATGTGAGTATTTTCAATATGCTTATATGGCATTCGTCTCATTTACCTTATGAAGCTATTCACTTTATCATTTCTAATTGTAGTTTCATCGGTAAAATTTATAACATACAGTAGTGTAGCTTTGGTTTCATATGACTAAGCATCATCCAATAACCATGCTGCATTGCTAATGAGTACATCACTTTGCACAAAGTGGATCCATCGTTGGTATATTTTCTGTTTAACTATCAAACAAATAGTCCTCCACCAAACAAGCCAGTGGTATTGGAGTGGCACAATGACGTTTATAGATGGAGTCAATAGGCACTTAAATAAGGAAGACCCCTCCAAAATGTAGAACAGGTGGCAAAGCCATTTTCACTTTTCAAACTTTAATCATTGTACTGGTGTGATCAAAACGGTTCAAACTGTCAAAATGTGCCATCTTGACATATATAAAGTTGAGCCTTGTTCCAAAAGCATGGTGCCAAACTGTGTTTTTTGTCTGGTGACCTCATGAAAAACGTGGCAGTTACTGTTGATGGATGATTGCCATTATAATTCACATTGAACATATTGTCCACGCCTGGTATAGGCTCATGTAAAAACCAGATATTTGTATGTTTTAAATATCAGCGTGGATGGAGGTTAGATTAATCCGTGCAAGAATATATTCTTGTATGTGCAACTATCTACCATGTCAACTCATCGAGTACATATTTTACATAACTCAAGCATGTTCTCGAATCATCTAACAACTGTTTGGCCTTTAGAATGAGAAAAGGCTTCTGTATTGCAAAGATTTTGAATTTTTAGTATGCATTTTACAGTGTTGAATTCATATCTCAGAATACTGTGCGTGGATATATATTGTAATAATTTTTTTTTATATACCATATGTCAGATTTTATTTTTTCAAAACGTGATCAAATGACCTCAGAAGAATCCATTTTTGTTAGAGCGGGGATTTTATTTAGTGTCTGGGCTTTTCCCTGTAGACCTAAATAAGACCTCGAGGAGCATTTGTCAGTGTTTTTATGTCTCCGCTTAAAATGTAATTGCAGCATGGGTCCGTCGGTCTATTTCGATTCTGGGCCACACCGCATGTTGATGCAAGTGCGCACACACACACGCGAGCACTCTCACACACACACGTGCAAATGCACCAACTTCAACCCCTGCAGGCCCCCAAAACCCACCACTCAAACCCCCTGGTTTTTTTTTTTGAGGCTGCTGCAGCAACTAACGCAGCACAGGTCTGGTCTCCCACCAGCCAATCGGATTTAGCTAGGAAATGTCAGAAGCCATGGGTCACGTTCCCTCAGTGAGGCTCAGCCAATCCTCCTTCACGGTGGGGAATATGCCAAAGGTGAAAGGTGTAAGCTCCCAACACAGCCAGTAATAACAGGGTTATTTGAAGAGCTTTGAGCCTAATGATACGTTTGAGGCTTTCTGAAGTTCGTTTTTTCTTGCCATTTTTTTTGGTCCTCAGTTTTTTTTTTACTGTAGGACTGCGCAAAGTGTAATGGGTCGAGATTTCGTACATACTTGCACAATAGCGCTTACTGTACCACTTGCAGCCTTTTTTTTACAAAAATAATTTTTGACATTAACATGCATTTTAAGATGGCACACTAGGCGTTCAGTTTTTAAAGATATGTAAGAAATGTCTTATATGACAAAATAAGCTTAATTCTCATGTAAATATGGCACGCAAGAAACCAAATTTTGCATGATATATTATGATTGAGCCAGAATTTTGTCCACCTAATTATTTCACATTTATAAATATTTATTACTTGAAAAAGGTGAGATTATATTTCATTTTGTAAAAGTAAAACGTAGTTGGGAAATTTTGTCACTCTCCTTAAGTGCTATGAAGAATGGTCATTACCTTAAACGCATTGCCTGTTGTGTGTGTTTTCTGTTTATTTAAACCACACAGTGGTATTAACGAATGTGTTACAGTTTCTCGTTATTTATGGACATTGTATCATACAATACTTTTCAAGAGATCTCCGACTATAACTTAGATTTGAAGACATATATTTCCTATGTTACAGACGTCGTTTTAACCTTAGGCAACGCGATCAATTGTAATTATGAGACGCTTTGTATATAGTCTCAGTTATATCAATTGGTATCTTTCCCCCGTGAAAATAGTTTCAGGCAAACTGGCCACCACTGTTTTTCTAGACAAGCAAGAGTACCTACGTAAATTAGCAAAACATGTTTCCTCCATTGTTTATTTTGTTTGTGGAAAAATCTCAGTTTATCGGTGTTTCAGTTGTCTTTGAGATTAATAAATATATATTTTTCATCCAAGTAGAATTTAAAAAGATATCTATTACATATTGTAAATTGGATTGGTATCACGTCTGCAAGAAACGCCCTTTCAATTAATTTAATAGTAATTAATCATTTTGCATTTCTAGAGCGCTTTTCACCCGAGGGTCACAAAGCGCCGCACAGGGTTGTGGAGAGAACGGAATGCCAACAACGACAGGGAAGGGACAGTAAGCAACATTTTTTTGGGGGGTTTTTTTGTACAAATCCGAGCTGTTGAGAGAGCAGCGCGTCAAATGCTTCGCTGTCTATACTGAGCAGCTTAAAATTCTCACAACACCTTTTCGGAAAGTGACAATACATTGTCAAGACATAATTCTCTTTAAAATCTATTTACCCCAGATGTATGCTTGCATTAAAAGTATGATTTGTTCCACCCCCCCCTCCCCCTGTCGTGTATATACCTGGCATCCGTTAGTCCACACTGCAAGTATACCTCAAAGCTGTGCAGCAATGAACAGAGATGAAAATCAGGGGACAGTCATCTGGGCAAGCACTATCGATTATATTTTATTTACTTCATCGACCCGCGCAAGATAGGGTGGTTTCAGAAGGGAATTGTGTTGAAGGGGACAACGCCAACCAAATGTCATCATGGGACAAAGTTAGAGAATGGATGCAATATAAAGAGAACCAAATCGCTGGATGATATAAATAATTAAAGAAATGTCGTGGCCCTTCCCTGCATAAGCCTGTTAATGATCTTATACTTCCACGGCTGCACTCCGTTAATTTACTGATTAGATGTTTGCAGTATCCAATTAAGAAAGAAGTTTGAACATAATCCACTTAACCGCCGGGAAATCCATACATTGACTAGTAGAAATGTACATTTTGCACAAATAAATGCTTTGTCTTGTGCACACCTGAGCTGCATGCAATGAAGCCACCAGTGATTTTTATATTACGTTGTAACCTTTTTAGTGATTGAAAGTATTTACCCGATTCCGAAACAAACGCTTGTTTGGAAACGCGTGTTAACGTTTCGAATTCTCTATCAATTTTAGTGTATGTTGCTCTCCTGTCTTCAGAATGCATTCACACACATTATAAACAACGCATAATCTTATTATTGGTCTACATAGTATGTGGCTACCCGTGCACCTACGTGGGTGTCCACCATTATGGTCGTTTCTTCTATTTTAAGTTGTCAAGCAGTACACATTGTATATATCCCTCATAGTCCTCGCTTCGCCCACTGTAAGTTTTTATCCATTTTACTGGCCCCTAAGAATTCTTGGAATATCTACAGCCTTCACCCATGAAAGGCCATTATGTCAACTGATGTTTTCCCTTGCACAGCATTTCTTACATTTCCAAATGAAATGATGGCTGTCTTTTCTGTTACATGCGCTCTCCCGTCAAGAGTACAGCCATAATTTACCTTGGGAGAGTGTTGTAAAGTGCACCCATAATCTGTTTGCAGCATTTCCTCGCATCGAGAACTGTGCCGATCCTTGCCCTCATTGTTTATTTATAGTTGACTCCAGAGTGAACCCTTTGCCTGTCACTTCGACTAAAAGTGCTCGGGCAGAATGCAGAAATGTGTGACATTTTGCCTCCCAGCCTGGTGTGCATCGTGCGAATGCAGTCATTTTGCAGACTTTGAACAGTTTCGTCCGGCGGGTCGCAGTGGTGCAAAAGCAGACACCTCCCTCACCCAACAGGTCGTTCTGCACGTCGTGCCTGTGCCACCCCGATTCTTCTCAAGCAGACCTATATTTAGAAGGGAAAACGGTCATCGCCGCTCAGAGGCGTACGCTTTCGCATTGAAATAATGTAACGCGGGGGCGGCGCGGTGGCCCAGTGGTTAGCGCTGTCGCCTCACAGCAAGAAGGTCCCGGGTTCGAATCTCTCGGCTCGGGTGCCTTTCTGTGTGGAGTTTACATGTTCTCTCCCCGTGTCCGCGTGGGTTTTCGCCGGGCACTCCGGTTTCCTCCCACAGTCCAAAAGCATGCTGCTGCATAGGTTAATTGGCTCGCAGGCTAAATTGCCCCGCAGTGCCCGGCGATGGATTGGCGTCCAATCGTCTGTATATCCTTGCCTTGCGCCCTGTGTCTGCCGGGATAGGCTCCGGCTTCACCGTGACCCTGTATAGGACTAAGCGGTTTCAGACAATGAGATGAGATGAGATAATGTAACGCGTTATAGCTCGTGTAATGGAATAGTTTGACCCTAATTAAGCAATGGATGTAAATGGCTCAGCACACATACGCCCTTTCATCAACCTCCACCACCTGAATGTTTTTTCCACGCTAACTTGTCGTGTGTTTTGTAAAGCAGAGGTGACTTTGCACCTCCAGTAGCTCTTATGAGAATCGTTGCCAAATTAATTAAGGATTTGTTCACAGGGCATGCCGACTTTAATTAAAGGTTGGTAGATGAGACCACTGGCTAATATACAGGAATAACTCTGTAATCCAGGAGGGAGTTGCCCTGATACAGTAAACACCGTTAAGTTGTAATCACTGCAGTACATAACCTTTAGCCATGTGTTGTAATTACAAAGGCATAACGAAAGTAGAGGACGTCTTCTGCTTTGATAAACGTGTCCTAATCACCGTGCGTCTCAGCACGATGGAATTTGGAATGACCTACTTGAACACAAACAGGCGTTTGTGTCATACATCCCTTTGTTATATATGCACATGATTCAGTTCCGGGCGCTTTAACCAGATGAGAGCTTGCCCATGATATGTTATCCCTTTTGCAAGTAGAGCGGCATTTACTTAATGTGCGTTATTATTATAATCTTCTTGAATGCACTTGGAGGCATTGTTTATTCATGTGATTTTTGGCGGTGGCAAAAGGAATAGCACACATTTGCCTTATTTTGCAAATTATAGCCAAGATATCTAATCAGAACTTCATCATCATTATCAGTACCTGCATAATTCTTGCAGGGTCGTAGGGGTCTGGAGCCTATCCTGACAGATAGACGCCGCAAAGCAGGGTTATACTCAGGATGTGACGCCAGTACATCGCAGGGCGCTCGGGACGATTTACTCAGCAGGCCAATTAACCCAGGTAGCAGCGTGTCTTTGGATGGTGAGAGGAAACCGGAGTACCCGGTGATAACTTACGTGGACACGGGGAGAGAACACGCAAACTCCACACAGATAGGCACCTGGGCCGGGAATCGAACCCTGGTCCTTCTTGCTTTGAGGCGACAGCGCTTCTCACTGTGCCACCGTGCCGCCTTAACAGAACCTCCAATGTACAATTGTTAACCATAGCAATATCATGAAGACATTACTTGGAGGTTGAGACATTGTACATCTCACTTATTTAAACTCCTTGTGGAACATGTACTGAAACCTATACATTCGTTTAATCTTACACACTGCTTAACTTATGTTAGTTACAGCTCGTAATTGTGCATATGCCTCAAATTATTAGTTTCGTGTTTTTGTACGATTTGGGCTCTTTTCTTTTTTGTATGATTATGCCTTTAAACATATCATATTAAGAGGTGTGTATTTATACCACAGTCGGAATGTAATTAAATCCATTGTTTTGCGTTTTTCCCCAAGCTGCACATAATTGTAATGTATAAAAGAATTAACAAACGTTTCTGCAATAGATAGTAAATCCGCAGGCCTGTTAGAAGCTATAACATATCGCATGGCAAAGTGAATAACATTACATACCTAATCGGCTCTGAAGTGCTATATGTGTTACGCTGTGGTTCTTGCCTCTCTCGAATTCTTGTTCTTTCGCCATTTGTTTTGTCAGCATATTGGGAGGCCACGTGGGAACAATTTTAATACACTGACAAACAGTATAGGCCTCCTTCCAGAGCAGACACAACGCATTAGACTCAGACTTCCGTGCAAAGTCCAAGCAGTGTCGAGACCAGGGTGCACAATTGCGGATGGAGAGTATGTCTCTGGAATGATAGTGACAGCCAGTTGAAACAAACGCTAGTGACTGCTGTTTTAAGACGAAAACGATTCCGCTTCAGATTTACCATTGCGAGGAATTCAAACAACTGTGTCCAGGTTATATGTGGCATGTTTTCGTTTTGAAGTCCATCAGTGAGCACTTCCTTAAGCCGTGCCCAGTCGTTTGGGTTACATTGAGAGCCACACTCTTTCCTGGGTGAACAGAACAAAATTTTGAGTGAACAAGGTTGAACGTAGAACTCAGAGATTTGCTAGAATGCAGAGTGGCCAGGAGATGCATGGCGTTACCACAAGTGTAGTACTGAATCCATTGGTGCACATTTTTAAATATTATCCCCTTTTGACATTACACTTCTTTACTATTCTTGTAGCCTGCATATCATTTGGATCCCACCCAGCCACCTACCCAGCCACCCAGCCACCTACCCAGCCACCCAGCCACCTACCCAGCCACCCAG